>SRLM01001071.1:714569-839851 GCA_015708895.1 Populus ilicifolia
TTTTCTTATGATTTTTTTTTATAAATATTAAAAAAAAAATAAAAAAGACAATGATTATTGAATATAGTTTTTAAACAACCCAATTTCTACCATGTTTTAACAAAGTATTTGTTTTGTATTATTGTGTTTTTATAATATATTAACTTTATTTTTTTATTCAAAAAATATTTAATTAAGGTTTATTTTATTTTAAAAACAAAGTAAAAAATACTTTTTAAAAAGTTATTTTTACAAAGAAGCACAACATTCATTTGATTATCGTTGTAAAACCTAATTTGGATGTCAATACACAACAAGACCATGGTTATAGGCGAGGAACGTATATTAAAAAAAAATTAAAAAATATTATTTTGATAAAAAATTAAAAATAAAATTAATGAATTAAGGGTTAGGTTTTGACCAGGTTAACCAAGTCATCAGATTAACCTAGGCTTTTAATCAAGTCAACCAAGTTTTGTACTTCTTATATTTTTTTCAATCTGAATAGATCATGTCCTCAGTTTACTTGGCTAGTCCATTTTTTATTATTATGTGTTTGATAATAAATTGTGGAAGTACACTAATTAGTTATCAAATATGGATTTTATTACATTATATTCATTAAAATTATGTTTTTAAAACATAATCTAGGATTGAATTGAGGCAAAACTCAAGTCACGGATTAAGAGGATTGACCTAGAATGTTAAAAAAATAATTCAAAATTATATTATTTTGATAAAAAAAATAACAAAAGAATAACAAATTGGTTAACAGTCAAGTTTTGACCGAGTTGTGTCTTGGTCATTAGATCAACCAAGCTTTTTGACCAAGTCAGTCAAGTTTCAACATGGTTTGGTTGGATCCCAATTTGACTAGTTGAGTCATTTTAGGTTTTAAAACTATAATTAAAACATAATACAAGTAGCAAACAAGTCATTACACCATCAACCATATAGTTGAGTTTGCACAATCCATTTGATAACCTAATTAGTTTATGAATCAAGCTTAACCTATGATCTAATTCATATTTTTTTTTTATAAAAGTAGTTAGTCCAAATTGTATTTGACAACATCTGGTTCGATGTTGAATGCATTAATGTCATTTTCTTAAATTTCAATAATTTTGAAGATAGCGAACTAGTCACCTAAAATTAATAGTTAAATAGCACTTTTCAAAATAGTTTTTCACTTATATAGTGTTTGGCATGATGGAGAATAATGGATTGGACAAGAAAATTTGTCATGTTGATATGACTAAAAAATTGATATCTTCTTCCAAGTGCAGGATTTTCGAAGTAATAAATAACTCGACAAGACCGGAGTTGAACCACAAGGAGGTTAATTGTATAAATTACAGATAACAATACAACAACAACAACAACAACAATGATGATGATGATACTAGTAGTAGTAGTAGTAATAATAATAATAATAATAATAATAATAATAAAGAAAAAGAAGAAGATGATGATGATGAGAACTTTGAGATGAAATATTAATGTAAGGATTAAAAAATAATAATAACAAATGTCAAGGTTAGAGGTTCCACTAATAGTATGTCAAACAAGTATACTATAAATTCTTATTATTCAGTTGGAAACCACACATAAAGGAGATTCCAATCAGATTAAAAATTGTTAACATGATCACATTAATTATCTTATTCGATTAATGTTAATACTTGTAAATCTCATCAGGCATTCATGATTATAACTTAAGTTAATAACAAATCAAGTTCTTTTCACAACTTAGGTGTCAGTTATATCATACAGTATAGGTTATGAAAGTGTTATACCAAGTGTTATACAACATAAATTTAGATTAGTTATTTAACAAGCAAAGTATTAAAGAGTAAACAAGATAACAAAAACAAAACATGTTAGTATCAAATATTAAAGTCCATATTGAGTTTACATTATACTTATTTTTATACCATTAGTGTAACCTTTTCACCTTGACATAATAAACTTAACTAAACATAATAAAAAAAAGAAAAATATATAAATAAAATAAGAACATGAATAAGATAAAAGTTAACTAAGTAAATGAAAGGAAATGAAAGGCATGAACTTGATATTAATGAAAGCAAAGCATAAACATTATAAAAAATACAAAGAGAGAAAGTAAGAGCATGATCTTAATCTGGAAACCAAGATACCTAAATGCATGGCAAATGCCTCCTTTTATTGGCCAAAATTAGAAACTATTGATTTGATGACTAATTGATGAGTAGGTGACCAACTCTTGACTTGGTGACAATCCTTGTCTTCTCTTGTCTATATTGATAACATCAAAATTGGAACTACTTGAAAACATGAAAGTTGTATGAAATTGTCTCAGTTTTCTTGTGTAAAGATTTCAAGTCATTTTGATTTCTAGAACTTTAGAAATGGGTCAAACATTAAACATGCTCAAGCTGGAGGATAGATACGGACTTCTTTGTTTTTGCTATATTTTGAACTTGAAAATAACTTTTCTAAGTCTTAGGTTTCATATGAACGTTATAGGCCTATATCTTACCTTTCCATCCATATAAAATAGACCTAAATATGAGATCTACAGCTCCAGATATGACCCAATTACCAAACAATGTTCCGGTTTGGACTACACCGACATCTTTTTTTGAAGTTTAGCCATCTCTTTGTCCTTTCAATTTCAGTTCTTAAATTCGTCATTCAATCCTTTCATTTATGTGATGGGTCTGTATTTAAAATAAATATTTACCACAAATTAAAGGTATCTTATATTATTAGATATGTTATTATAAAACATGCTTTAATTAAGGAGTTATTGATACTTCAAGTGCAAAATGATGATATAAAACCTTGATAAAAAAAAATACACTTTTAAGTACTAATCACATGTCTAAGACTATTATAGTGGAGAAATATTTGTACCACTAAAAAGGGCAAGATAAGCTTATCTAGTTCTCTATATACATGTTAATCAAGTTAACATAAAAACAAAATGGTTGTTATCATAGTTTTAAAACTCAACTAGGTACTGACTCAGGGCAAAACTTAAATATAAAGATAGAAAAAGTTATTATCATAATTTTAAAACCTAACTTTAAGGTTGAATTAAGGTTTTGCCCAGGTCACAAGTCAGGTTTACTATTAACCCAAATCAACACAAGGATAAAAATGATTATTATCATATTTTTAAAACTTGACTTAAGAGTTGACCTGACCCAAGTTAATTCAAGGATAAAAATTATTATTATTATAGTTTTAAAACCTGAATTGACAATATAATGAAAAAAATGGCTATATTCATAATTTTAAAATCTGATTAGGGGGTCATCTTAAATCTAGGCTTAGATCATAGGTCAGGTTGACCATTAACCTAAGTCAATGTAAAGATAAAAATTATTATTGTTATAGTTTTAAAACTCAACTAGGGTTGGTAGCTTAGAGGATTAAAAACATGACTACTGTTTTTCAATTGGCTATTTTGCATTAATTGCTACTTTGTCAATCTTATTAATTAGTGTACCTGTTTGTTTTTCTTCTCCTGACGGTTGGTTAAGCAACAAAAATGTTGTATTTTCTGGTACATCATGATCTAAGGCTTGATCTAGGTTACATGTTGAGTTGATGATTGACTTAGGTCAACATAAAAAGAAAAATAATTATTATCGTAGTTTTAGAACTCAATCTAGAGTTAGGCTTGGGTTGACCATTGATCTAAACCAATATAAAGATAAAAATTATTATTATCATAGTTTTAAAACTCTATTCAAAGGTCAATTTAGAGTCAGACTTAGGTCATAAGTTGGGTTGATCATTGACCCTAATCAATGTAAAGATAAAAATAGTTATTGTTATAGTTTTAAAAGCCAACTAAGAGGTCAACTTGAAGCAAGGCTTGGATCATGGGTAGGGATGGTCAACTTGGGTTGATACAAAGTAACGTAAAAATAAAAATGGTTATTATCATAGTTTCAAAACTCGATTTAATGGTTCACCTGAGATAAGAACCCGAGCTGTAATGTTTTGTGTTAAAAAGTAGGAAAAGGCAATAAAGCCTTTGGAGGCTTAAAGACAAAGTATGATTAAATGAGGGTATAATAGTAATTGATTAAAGAGATGATAAATATAAATAGAAAGTAAAAAAAATAGTGATATGAAAATTAAAGGAGCAAACCATGAGAGAGAAGAGGGGGGAAAGAAGAACGAGAAGAAAAAAGAGGGAAATTAAAAGGGAAATAGAAAGGAATTGAAAAAAAATATGTTAAAAAGGTAAGATTTATGATTTAATAAGTATAATATGCTTTCTTTAGCTTTAAATTTTGATTTAGATGAATGTTAGAGTTTTGAGAATTGTGTTTAGAGTTTATTGATGAATTAATTTGAATGTTATATGGCTAATTATTATGGGTAATGGATTGTAAAGTTGAATATGAGAGACTGCAGATAAAAATGATGATTTTGAGTTATAATTTTATTTGAATGGTGAATTTGTGTTAAAAATCAGGGGATAACAGTAAGTAATTTGTGAAAATTCTAGGTTTGAGGTTGAAGATGACAAAAATTCAATTTGGATAACAGTAAGTAATTTGTGAAAATTCTAGGTTTGAGGTTGAAGATGACAAAAATTCAATTTGATATTATTATTGCTATTATTATTAATCCTTATGTTAATTTTCCATCTCAAAATTCTCATCAACTTTTTTTTTCTTTATTATTATTATTATTATTATTATTGGTATTACTACTACTACTAGTCTTATTAGTATTATTATTGCTACTATTATTATTGTTGTTGTTATTATTACTATTGCTGTTGTTTATAATTTGTACAATTAACCTCCATATGGTTGTCTTACTGTGTTATTTATTACTTCGACACTCATGCACCTAGGAGAAGACATTAATCTTTTCATCGTGTCAAGTTTTTGGCATCGTTGATGGGGAGGTAAGTTTTGTATAAATTATAATATTTATTTTATTCTCTTTTCACTTTTCTTGTATATAACTTTCTTTCTTTTCTCTTGTTTTTTGTTTTTTTTTCCTTTTATTTTATTCCTACACGTGCATGAGAGTGTGGTCACGTACATCAAGTAGTAGACTTTGTAGGGTATCATCATCATTTTCAAAAAATATGGCCAAAGAAAATAATCAATCACTTCATAATGAGAATAACCGTGCTAGAACACTTAGAGACCACATGAATCCCACAAGAACAAGTGTGCCATCATGGATAGTTTTTTCTCCTGATACATCTCATTTTAATTTTAAGCTAGGCATTATTCAACTTTTACCTTCTTTTCATGGCTTAAAATTGAAAAATCCATACTTGCATTTAAGGAAATTTGAGGAGGTCTGCAACACATATAATAATTCAAATTATAGCATGAATACCATCAGATTAAAGCTTTTTTCTTTTTCATTAAAAGATAAAGCTAAAACATGGCTATAAAATTTGAGACCAAGATCCATTCATCCTTGGAATGAAATGCAATGACAGTTTTTAAATAAGTTTTTCCCATCTCATGGAACAAACTCTTTCAAAAGACAAATCACCACTTTCACTCAAAAACCAAGAGAAACATTTTACCAATGTTGGGATAGGTATCGAGACTTGCTTAGTACTTGCCCTCATCATGGTTTTGAAACATAGAGATTGGTTTCACATTTTTATGAAGGGGTAACATCTATAGATAGGTAAATGGTTGAATTAATATGCAATGGAACTTTTGAAGATAAAGATCCTGATGAAGCAATGGAGTACTTAGACTTGTTAGCTGAAAATGCTTAAAATTAAGACACCGCGGGTACTTATAAGACACCGAGTAAAACTCAACATCAACAGAGTAAAACTCAACATCAACAGCAAATGGGTAAGTCCTACCCAAATTGTACCTAAAAAGTCTGGAGTCACTATGATAACAAATAAGAACAACGAGTTAATTCCCACTAGAGCTATTACTAGTTGGCGTATATGCATTGACTATAGGAAACTTAATTCATTTACTAGAAAAGATTATTTTTCTTTACATTTCATCGATCAAATCCTAGAAAGAGTTACAGGTCATGAATTTTATTGTTTTCTAGATGGCTATTTGGGTTACAACCAAATTGAAATTGCATTGGAAGATCAAGAGAAGACTACTTTCACATGTCCTTTTGGTACTTTTGGATTATGTAATGCACCAATCACATTTCAAAAATGCATGCTTAATTTATTTAGTGATATGATTGAATATTTTCTTGAGATTTTCATAGATGATTTTTTGTTTTTAGTGATTCATTTGATGATTGATTGACTAACTTAGAAAAGGTTTTGACCAGGTATGAAGAGAAGAATCTTGTGCTAAATTGGGGAAAATATCATTTTATGGTAACAAATGGCATAGTACTTGGTCACATTGTTTCATTAAAAAGAATTGAAGTTGACAAATCTAAAATCAAGTTAATTGCAAACTTGCCAACTCCAAAATCTATTAAAGATGTTAGATCATTCCTAGGACATGCTGGTTTTTATAGAAGGCTCATCAAAGATTTTAGTGTAATATCTAAGCCTTTAAGTAACCTTTTAACAAATGACACTATTTTTTAATGGACTGAACATTGTGAAGAAGCCTTTGTTAAACTTAAAAACTTGCTTACTTGTGCTCCTATCATTCAACCTCCTGATTGCTTATTACCTTTTGAAATAATGTATGATGCTAATGATTATGCCATAGGTGCTGTTTTGAGATAAAGAAAAGATAAGAAATTTTATGTAATTTACTATGCAAGTAAAACTTTAAACAATGCTCAAATGAATTATACCACCACTAAAAAAGAATTACTTGCAATAGTATTTATATGTGAAAAATTCAGGTCTTATCTTGTTGGCTCACCTGTTGTTGTTTTTAGTGATCATGCAGCATTGAAATATCTTCTTTCTAAGAAAGATTCTAAGGCTAGATTAGTGCAGTGGATTTTGTTACTTTAAGAATTTGATATCACAATCAAAGATAAGAAAGGCGGTGAAAATGTTGTCGCAGATCACTTGTCAAGATTGACAACAGATTCAAAAACTGACATCACACCAATCGATGACTACTTTTTTTATGAATCTTTACTTTCTGTCTCTACAATGCCTTAGTTTGCTAATATTGTCAATTTTCTTGTTTCAGGACAATTGCCAACTCATTGGAGTGTCTAAGATAAAAGAAAGTTCTTGAACGAAGTGAAGAACTTTTATTGAGATGACCCTTATTTATTCAAATATTTTCTTGATCAAATATTTCATAGATGCATTCCTGACAATGAGGTAAGTAATGGCATTAAATTTTGATAAAAAAGTCTTACTTTATGATTCTCGATTACATTTATTTCCTGGAAAATTAAGATCTAGATGGAGCGGTCCTTTTATTGTGAAATATGTGTATCCATATTGGGCCTACGACATTGAGAATCCAAAGAATGGCAATATTTTCAAGGTAAATGAACATCGTCTGAAAGTTTACTTTGATAATTTTTCAGTTGAACATAACTCTATTGAATTGGGTGAACCTGTATATAAAGATTGATTTTTTTTTCATATTATTTTTGTGTTTTTTAGTGATTTTTACTAGTTTCTCTCACCTCGGTCAAATGATGGACAACGGTACTCCGTGACTTAAGTCAATTCTTTTAGGTTCCTATAATAACTGATATCTGTATGTATATTTGTGCAATTCTTTGAATATCTCTTTCAATTCTCATTTGAAAATGGACACTAATCTTGAAAAATTGAAAAAGTATTTTCCCACTCTACCTCAGAATGCGATTACAAAAATTTACCATGCTAGATGTGCAAGATTGAGATTGTTAATGAATCATGGAATTCTTGAAGATATTCACTGGTTGATTGAAGCAAAGGTCTGATTATCCGGTGAGTCCTCTAACTCCTTCATTTCACACATGCCTAGAACAAGTAAAAGCACTTTTGTAAAGAAACGTCGTGCAAAACGACTAAAAGTCTGTCATCGATGTGCTAGATGGACTTGTAATACACAATGTTGTTATTTAGGAATGGTATCTATAAACCATGAAGATAAAATACAATTCATTAAGGATGACTTGAGTAAGAAGTCTTTAAATAAATACAATTCATTAAGGATGACTTGAGTAAGAAGTCTTTAAATAATTTATGACTACTATTTCATAAAGAACATGATCGACTTAGTCTTGGAAATCTGACTAAAAAAGGATCCTATTTGCCAGTTTTTAAAAAAACTAGATGGGAAGCCTATCTTCAACCCATAGAGGGTGTTTAAGCCATTTTTGGATGTAAAACCAAGGGAAGATATGAGCCACAATCACAACTACCTGTGCATACACATGCTTTTTCAAAAGTAAATAAATAAATAATGAGAGAGAGAGTGTGTGAAACTCCAGCTGGCCTACATATAGGTGGTATAATTGCCTTTCTAATTTTTCATTTATAAAATCCTCTCTTCCTTCCTTTCATTTCTAGTCAACCCATACATTCAATAAATATAGAAGTGTGTAGAAATGGCAAGTTCCTCAGGTCATCATATAAGAAATATTTTTGTTTTTGATAGATCTAGTCTTAGGAAAGAAAATGAGTTTTTAGAATCAGCAAATCATCTTGGTCAAGTGCTAGCTGAGAGAAAGATTCATTTAGTATATGGGGAAGACAGTCTTGGATTAATGAGAGGTGTGTCAATAGTTGTATTTTTAGGAGGTAGTCAAGTTTTGGGGGTCGTCCCTGAAGGTTTAGTACAAGGGAACATTATTGGAAAAACAATTGGAGAGGAACTTCAGGTCTCCACAATGTCGGCTCGAATGAATACAATGTTTAACCTTGCTGATGCCTTCATTGCTTTACGAGGTGGTCTAGACACATTGAAAGAGATCTATTATATTTCCTCTTAGGCCCAACTGCACATTCACCATAAACCCATAGGTTTGTTAAATGTTAATGGTTATTATGATAAGTTGTTGTCTTTTCTTGATCATGTTGTGGAACAGGAATTTCTAACATCTTCTACATAACAAATAATAATCTTTGCTGTTACTGCTAAATAAATGATTGACCAACTACAATCTTTCACTCCTGTAATTGATCCTTTCATGAGTCGTATAAATTGATCAACTAAGGAAAGCCGTAAAAAGCTTAGATTGGATTTGAGCCTTCATTTGTGAATCTTTGTGTCTTTTGGTTTTATTATTGTGTTTTATTGTTACTTATATTTGTTTCAGTGTGTTTCAGGTTTGTCAATGTTCGTTATTTCAAGTGATATCTTCTATACTCTATCTTTCTACCTTTAAACATTGAGGATAATGTCTTGTTTTAGTTGGGGGGAAAGGGTAGTAGTTAAAAAAAATGTGTTTTTTATTTCATAAAGCATGTGCAAAATTATTGTTACTATGATGGTAGAGTAAAAAGAACTTTTTATAACTCTTGAGACGCATCTTAGTAATCATTCGTAACAACGTCTATCATAATACTTCTTGAAATATTTAGATTTACAAACTCTCGCAATGTTATCACTTAATTCTGCTTATATACTTATTTAACATGTATTCTTAAACCTTAATTTACACACACACATATACACTTTAACATATAATTATGGGTTGCATATTAGATTATTATATTATTTATGTTCTTTTGTTAAATATAACAACTAAGAGAAATGGATAGTATATAATTAAAAGAAAAAAAGTGATAATAATAAAAATATAGATAAGTTTGGTTTTGTAGCCTCCCTAACCTAAACAATTAAGCCTGAATGAGTGTTTTAACACCTAATACCCTAAAGTCAACTGACTTTGGAGCTATTGGTCCAATGCTTGTTACATAGGTTGAGGAGAAAAGCTTAAGGGAATCAAATATTGCACTATATACATATCAGTATTTGCGACTCAAGTTACTAAGCTCATAAGGGTATCTTAACACCTAATGCCGTAAGATCAACTGGTTTGGGAGTCATTAGCTGAAAGCTCGTTACATGGGTTAAAGATGTATGGTGTTTTAAATTATATGTATATATATTAAAAAAAAAGACAAAAATAATAATCCTAACCCAAGTTAACTTGAAACATTGAACAAAAATTTTGTTTTTTCCAAGAAAAGCCTTATAATTATATGTTGATACATTGAGCACAAAAAAAAGGTTTATGAATATCTAGTTAAAAGATATTGAGCAGATATATAAATTTAATGAGAGTTTGTTTATCTGGATAGATTAATGGAAGTTAAATGATGACTACCTTACTTTGTGAAATTTGCAAAGTATTTTTCTATTTTAACGCTTTGATTACTAGGGACTAGTAATAAACTAGTTGGGGGGGGTGTGATTGATACTTAAAAGTATATTTTTATCAAGGTTTTATATCATCATTTTGCACTTGAAGTATCAATAACTCCTCAACTGAAGCATGTTTTATAATAATATATCTAATAATATAAGATACCTTTAATTTGTGGTAAATATTCATTTGAAATGCATGCCTATCACAAAAATAAAAGGATTGATTAATGAATTTAAGAACTCAAATTGAAAGGATAAAGAGATGGCCAAACTTAGAAAAGTGATGTCGGTGCAATCCAAACCGAAATACTATTTGGTAATTGGGTCATATCTAGAGCTATAGATCTCAGATTTAGATATATTTTATATGGATGGAAAGGTAAGACATAGGCTTACAACTTTTATATGGAGCCCAAGATCTAAAAAAGTCATTTTCAAGTCCAAATTGTTGCAAAAACAAAGAAGCCCGAATCTGTCCTCCAACCCGAACACTGTTTGGTATTTTGGCCATATCTAGAGTTCTAGAAGTCAAAATAAGTCGAAATGAGCTAAATGTTTTACACAAGAAAGCTGAGGTAATTTTTTACAACTTTCATGTTAAGTTACTCCAATTTTAACGTTATAAATGATGTTTTGGGCAAACAAGAGAAGATAAGGATTGTCACCAAGTCAAGAGTTGGTCACTCACTCATTAATTAGTCATCAAATCAATAGTTTCTAATTTTGGCCTATAAAAGGAGGCATTTACCATGCATTTAAGCATCTTGGTTTCTAGATCAAGATCATGCTCTTGCTTTCTCTCTTTATATTTTTTGTAATGTTTATGCTTTGTTTTCATTAATATGAAGTTTATGCTTTTCATTTCCTTTCCTTTACTTAATTAACTTTTATCTTATTTATGTTCTTATTTTATTTATCTATTTTTCTTTCTTTCATTATGTCTAGCTAAGTTTATTACGTCAAGGTAAAAAGGTTACACTAATGGTGTAAGAATAAGTATAGTATAAACTTAATATGGACTTTAATGTTTGATACTAACATGTTTTGTATTTGTTATCTTATTAACTCTTTAATACTTTGCTTGTTAAATGACTAATCTTGATTTATGTTATATAACATTTGGTACAACAAATGCTTGACACTTTTATAGCCCATACTGTATTTGTATAACCGACACTTGAGCTATGAAAAAAGCTTGATTTGTTGTTAATATAAGTTATAATCATGAACGCTTGATGAAATTTATAAGTATTAGCATTAATTGAATAAGATGACTGATGTAATCATGTTAACAATCTATAATCTGATTGAAACCTCCTTTATGTGTGGTTTTCAATTGAATAATAAGAGTTTATACAATACTTGTTTGACATACCATTAGTGGATCCTCTAACCTTGACATTGTTTGTTATCATTATTTAATCCTTACGTTAATTTTCCATCTCAAAGTTCACATCAACTTTTTTTCTTCTTTTTCTTTTTTTTTCTTTATTATTGTTATTACTACTACCACTACTACTACTAGTAGTAGTATTAGTATTATTATTGCTACTATTATTATTGTTGTTGTTATTAAAACTATTGTTGTTGTTTGTAATTTGTACAATTAACCTCCCTGTGATTCGACCCCGGTCATGCCGGGTTATTTACTACTTTGACACTCCTGCACTTGAAAAAAAACATTAATCTTTTCGTCGTGTTAGTCCCTAGCTATAAAATTAGTTTTTTTAGATTGGTTTGATAAATAAATGATTGTTATTTAGTGAATTATTATCAAGTCTTATTATTTATTTTATTATATATTAGATTTCAAAAAAACGGTTAAATTTTAGGTTTTTAAAAAAATTAGCTAGTTAGTTCAGAACCATATAGGGTTATAAAATACACCGTTAGTTAAGCATATTAAATATGTTAAATGTTCTTTCGATTCATTCTTGAGTATGTCTTTTTTGTATTCAGATAATCCTGATATTTTACCAACGGGATTTTAGTTAGATTTTCTTTAGTGTTTGCTTTTGGCTTTTATTTGCTTTTGAGTCAGGTGAGTAGATAATTTTTTTTATATATAAGAAATATTATAAATATTTGATTTGTTAGTATGAATTGGATCATGCTTCTTGATCATATATATGCTGATTATTATCCTTGTTATGATAAAGCATGATTAATTGTTGAATCTGAATCTTTGATATGAACCAATATATATTTTGAATTGACTTCTGAATTGATAACTTCTCATTTGATTGATGTCATAAGTTGAGCATTGAGATATAACTATGTCTATTTGATTATGATTATGAACATATGGTATGCCGGTTAGAATGTTCATGCTAATAAGGTAATGTTAGTCTTTGTGCATATTATATTTGAACTCTAGTTGGTCGGGGGAGTCACCAACCTGTGTGGACTGATCATCTTATAGTATGGAGTTTCATGTTCAGTGCATTTTGATTTTCTGGTGAGCTTTACCTTATGTATTCTTGTTATAGCTTATTTGAGGAATCTTATTATAAGAACCTAAAGTCAATTGTATATATATTTCTCATTGTTATATTATTTCATGTGTGTATATTGAACATTATCTACTCACTGAGTTATTGAACTCACACTCTCTTTATTTATCCTTTTCAGGCTTATAACTTGATAATAGGTCACTTTTATTGGACCTTCCAAACCTGCTTTTTTGTTGAAATTTGTAACTTTCTCTTATGTCTAATTAGTGCTCCAAAACTTTGAATTTATATAAACTTTTGTATTAAGATAATTAAGTTATATTATAAAATTAGTTTGTTATTAATACTGTATTGAATTCTAATTGAGTTATTTAATAGATAAATTTGTATGTAAGTTTGAGTTCGTATAGGTATAGAACCTTGGAGAGAATACTTACATATATGCCGGTCATAGATTCAAGAATAAGGTCGTGACATGAGTCACAGTTCAAGAAGCGGCCCAAATTAAAAAAAAATCAAAGCAACTTTATTTTAACCGAAATATAATAAAAAAATTAATAGAATTTTTACCTATATTTTATCTTAGATCAACTAGGTTATAGGTTGACTTGAGTTTTTAATGGTTTAGGTTGGATCAATATTTCATCTATTTTTTTCTTAAACTCAGAATGATCTAAAACTTAGGTCTATCAAGTTCCATATAGTTTCTAGCAAAAACAAAATAATACAAATTGATCCAAAGCACACCATATATAAGATAAGACAATTATTTGTCCAGTTCAGTCATATCCAATCCAATCCAATCCAATCAAATCAAATCAATATTGTTTAGCATATCAAACACTGCTTTAGATTACTACTATGTTGCAAGTAAAAGCAAAATTTTCTAAAAATTAAAAGGAAAAAGCTAGAGAGGTTGAGAATTTTTTAACATTGTCATTAAATATAGTATAGTTGGTTAAACTTAAAGAATCTCAACATTATTTCTTACCTAGTTTGGTTTTAAAATCACATGGGAGTTGCCTAGATCTAACCTAATCAATTTGATAGGTCTAAAGAAAAAAACAAATAACCAAATAAAATAAAATAATCAAAGCGTGTGTCACTCCCAACAACAGTTAGGCAACATGTCTAGCCTACTTGGTGTGTCATACCGAGCTGATACCCCTAATAGTGGGCTTAGGCTTCCATGCTTGAGCTCAAGTATATGCCTAACATAAGCTCAGGCTACTATACCCAAACTTATACACCTTGATAGAAGTTTATTTTTAGACTTTTTTTGAAGTTTTTAGGGTTTATTTTGGTCTGTTAGATCTATATCTATTAGTAGAACCAAAATATTTATACTATAAATCTATAAAGACTTGTAAGAATACCTTAATAGTATAACAAGTTTATTATACCTTATTCATATGAAAAAAGAGGTGAAACTCTCAGTAATATATTTGAAAAGCTATATATAGGAGTATACACCATGTTAAAAGAAGAATTTTTAAGTATATAAAGTGGGATTTGTAAAGGGTAAGCTAAACTTATTAAATATTTAGGTGGCTAAGAGAAGGACCCACATCGATGCTTATACTTAAAAAATTTTTAAAGTGGTTAAAAGGAAGGATCTATGTCAACACCTATATTTAGAAAAACTTTTAAAAGGTAAAGGGAAAGAACTTTTGAAAAGTGGTGTTATTGTACTAGAGGGATTAAGTTCATCCCTTTAACAGTGATTGCATTAAAGTGTGAGAGGTATATAATCCCCTAAGATGGCATGGGATATATAAGCCTCCCAATAAAGAGTAATGCAAGTTCAAGATTGTATTTAAGAGACGGGAGATCCAAAGTCAATCCCTAGTGAAGTTGTGAGACCTTTTTGGCATCACTCGAGGAATGTGATTGTCTAAGACTATACTAGAAAATGAGGGATCAAAGATCAACCCCTGGCCAATTGGTAAGAGTTTTGTAATGACTACTTGAAGAATGTGTCAGTCTGAGACTACATTGGAGAATAAAATATTCGAGATTAACCTTTAATGAATTAGTGAGAGGCATTTAGATATCACCTGGAGAATTTTCCATTATAATAAAGAGATTTCCCACCCAACCCTTAAAGATTGTGAGGATATTATACTAGGAAGACCAAGTCATTCACCTCCAATAAGAGTGGCCGAAGGCCTTTATATTAAAGATCTATAGATAAAAATATATTTTAAGGATACATTATTTTTATTTAAAAATTAAACTTATATTTCTATTAAAGATTATAAATTTTGAGTTGACCTGAGTAATAGATATGATAAGGTTCTTAGGAGGAACATGTATTGGAGGTGGCAATAAGGTATTTTCTATAACTACCTTGATAATTTTGAATATGTGATCTTATTTTATTAAAAAGAGCTATAAATCCTCATGATACACTACATTCTCATAGGTTGATCCCTCATAGTTCTTCCTTGTGCTTTCATTTCTACTTGGAGAACAATTTTGCTTGGAAAGTCCTTTATACTAGTTGTCCTTGTTTTTACAAGGAGGCTTATATTGTAACAAATCAACCTTTTTCATCTGTATATGATTTGTCGTAACTTGTTTCATTTTGAGCAAGCTTCTATTTGATAAGGTATAAAGTTTTATATAGATGACATGTTTCCTTACCCCTCTTATCAAGGTCTTTAAGGCTATTAACTTAATTAATTTTTCCATCTTATATGCATTTTCATTAAACCTTTTTAAATATGTCTGAGTAGATTCACCCTCTTGTTGAGTAATGGCAAATAGCTTTATAAAGCTTTTTTTTGACAGGTATGTTGGTCTTGAAATATGCCACTAGCTTGGGGTAAAGGTTATGAAACCCTTCAATAAAACTTGACGTTAAATTATTTTACCAAGCATACGCAGACCCCCAAAAGGTTATAGGGAAGATTTTACATACTGAGTCATTGTTCTAGATGACCAACTTTAAGCTACTATGTATAATATTTACATGTTTCTTCGAGTCAATCAGGCCATCATGGTTGTTCAAACTTATTTTTGTGAAAATATAGTCTTCAGGAGTTGAGTGTTCAATACTTGTTGAACAAAAAAGAACCTCTGCACTGATGGGGAATGTAGTCTTTCTCCTAAGCATGCTTATGTACAAATGTTTTTTTAGTCATTTATCTATTCAGCTCTTGAAAACCTGAGTTTGGTATAGAATGATAATTATGATAACTGATGTTCATCTCAGAGTAGTTAGAGAAGGATGTTCATATTATCAGCGTTGTACATAGGTATCGCAATGGTATATGTGACACTTTAAAAAAATCATAAAATTATCATTTTGTTTAATCTCCTTTGATTATTGTAATTATTTACCAAGTGTTGAGATGCATGCTTAGCATCACCTGGAAAACATGTCCAACAAAACTGGATATGTCACTATCAATATCATTTGAGCAACACGCCCAACATAGCTAGGCATGTCAGGCCTAGCATGTTAGGTGGATGCTCATACTGGGCATGAACCTATATGATAGGCTCATCATTTGAGCAACACGCCCAACATAGTTAGGCATGTCAGGCCTAGCATGTTAGGTGGATACTCATATTGGGCATAAACCTATATGATAGGCTCAGACTGTCATGTTTAAATCTTAGCATGCATCAACATTAACTTAGATTATCATGTTCGAGTTTATACACTTCGGTAAAAAAATTATACTTAGACGTGGTAGTCCTAACTCATGAAAATGTTTTTAGATCATTTTTAAGGGTTTTTAAAGTTTTAATGTTTTTTTTATTCTTTTTAAATTTAGAGAACAATATCCATTTTTGATTTCCTATGATCATTCATCTAAAGGATAACTAATGACCTGATAAGCTGTACTATAATAATTGTTTCAGGGTTTTTAAATCTCAAGAACACCAGAAACATTGATGGAGTTGATAAGAAAATAAAAATATCTTTGTGTTGCAGAATATATATATATATATATATATATTTCGAGCAATTAGGCATCAAGATTGATGGCCAGTAGAACCGTGGCCAAATTTCGAGCACTTAGTCAAGGTAGGCTCCCTAACCATACGCTGCCGAACACAAAGCACACAGCCGCCAAGCTTTATCCGTTCACGGGCCACTTGATGCCACTAGCTCACCTTGGTAGACTACCATTTCCTATCAAGAAAAACATGGTAAAACTTGACTAAAAGAAGATGGTAATAAATGATTGAACAAAAAAATACAAATTATATTAAAAAAGGTGGAAAATGGAGGGGCATAAGATCTTTATCCATATAATGTGCCAAAGTGGATGCATAACGACAGGACAAAAAGTGACGTGGATGTTGAGTTTTCCTGTAAGCCCACGTGGACTTGTCGGATTTATTGGCGTTTCAAGAGCTTTTTCCAAGAGGATGCAACTCAGCTGGACAAGGAGTCGTAGGACGCACCTGTCAGGATCAACTTGTTTGATAAAATATCGTATCGGCCAAAATTTGGCCCATTTGCCAGGCTTGCTCTCAAGGGACGGGCCAGTTTGATTTTGCCAAGACTCGGTGCTATAAAATTGTTAACAGAAGGCGTGGCCTAATTGCGAACCAAAAATATACAAGAAATTGGTTTTTTATATATATATATATATAAAACAGGTCAGACTATATTTTTCTTAATAAAAAAAGCCTACATGACAAAAAATGTGAATGCAAAAATAAAATATAAAAAATATCAAAATAATATATTGAATTTATTCGGATTAATTTTAATTAACCTGCTAAATTCATCACTTGAATCTTTTATAGCAATTTTTTGAAAAGTAGATTGAAACTAATTAATTATATAAAAATCAAATCAAAATATATAATAACAAATAATTTAAAATATTTTAAAAAAAATATTCAAATGATAATATATTGGATCAAACTTTATTTATTGGATTAACTTCTCAAATAATTTTGAATGTTTAGATTTATTTTTTAAATATATGATAATAAAAGTAGAAAATCTTTTTTTCTTAACAAAAAATTAAAAAAAAATAAGAATATATTGGATTGATCTAGATTTTATAGCTTAATTTATTCAACTTGCAATCTGAATTATAAATTTTATTTTATTGAAGTAAATATATGATAAGAAAATAAATATTTTTTTTCAAAAAAATTATAAGATTTAATTAAAATAAATAAATTAAAAGATAAAAATAAAAACTAGATATGGCCTAATACCTTTAGACTTGAAAAAAAAAAAGCCTATACATGTGGTTCGGCCCATATTTCTTAACCAAGCTTATTGTTTATATATATATATTTTTTAAATAATATGTTGTCTTTTTTACCGGGATTTGTGGCTGAAAAATTATAAGTTGTATTTTTTTTATCAAAAATCTATTTTCCACCTTATTATTTAAAAAAAACACTTAAATAACATCTTTATAGGATTAAAATAGTAATTTACCAAGCTAAAAAAAGAAGAAGCAAAAATCGCCCCAAGAACACAAAATTAGTCTGGGAAAGAATTTTCTGGTATTTTTTTTTTGCTTATGCTATGATTATAATAATATAATATATACACAACAGTGGACATTTAAAGCCTGTTACCTGGCTGCTGCTTGCTTCCATCAGAAAACAAGTCAGTAATGGAATCTAATCATCGCGGAATAGAGGGAGAGGAGGAGCATATGGCTGCTTCAAGTCACCCAACGAAAATGGTAATGCATGCACTCAAGTTTTGTCGAAGGCTTTGAATGTTGATATAAGAAAGCATGAGAGGGCATGACAAGCTAGAGACCGCGATGGTGGCTGGAATTTTGGGTCCATGCTCAATGGATTACGCCAGAAAACAGAGACACCGTGTCCCCACCGTCCCTGTTAGTGTTGGGCGGCGGCGAAGCTGATGTGAGACCCTTTGTCGTTTCCATTTGTGACTTTTTACCAAAGATCTCCGGCGAAATATCATACTTGCTGTCCAATTATTGCTAGCTGTTGCACCCTTTCAAATTAATAAATAATATCATATAAAAAATTAAGTTATCTTTGTGTTTTCAAATTAAAATTTTTAATTCTTTATATAATAGTCATGAAAACTTATATAATTATTAATTTTAGAATCGTGAACTTATATAATTATTAATTTTAGAATCGTGAAATTAGTAAAGATATACACAAAGTGACCCGAATACTCACATTAATCTAAAATAATAATAATAATAATAATAATAATATGATACCATGAAGGAGTTTATTTTTTGATAATATATATTGCAATATTCTCAAGAAGAGAACCTAAATGTATATTATTGTAAGTTTTTCACTATAAAGAAATCCACTATTTTCTTAGAAAAACTTATTTTTGACTGAATTTAAGATAAAAAAATTTATCACAAAAAACAAGATTTTATCAAAAGAAATTACCAATTATTTTTTTAAAGTGTTTTTTCTTTAACAACCTTTTTCAAAATTTTCTTTGTAATTCTACTAGTATTTTTTAAATTCAATAAGGTTTTAAGAAATTAAAACTAGAATATCCTCTTTTTCAATATAAAATTAATTTTTTTTCATTTAAGTTTATTAAAAAATTAAAAAATGAATATCATGTTATCGAAAAACTAAACAACATTTATATATAACTAACATATCCATCATATTTTTTAATAAAAAAACATGTATTTTTTTTTCTTCACACATAATCATGCACATCACATTATAACAACAATAATAAAGAAATTATATAACTATCTAGATAGTGGGGCCGAGTAGTAAGAACTTAAAACTAAGAGATTCATTCTTTCTGTGGTCTCAGGTTTGAGTCTTTGGTTGCTCATATGATGGTCATTGGAGGTTTACATGATCGTTAATTTTAAGACTTATAGAATTAGTCGTGGTACGCGCAATCTGCCGTAATATCCATGTTAATTTAAAAAAAACAAAGAAATTATATAAAAAAATGTTCATCAACAAAAAAAATCATTAAAAAACTATATAAAGAAAGTATTTGTTGTAATATGATCCTTTGATAGGAAAAACATTCTATGTAACTTTAACTGTTGTTATTCATGTTCTTTAACTATTGTTATTCATGTTCTTTAACTGTTGTTAACTTTAACTATTATATTTTTTTTTTCTAGAATTAGAATAGTACGCTGTTGTTAGCCAGCAACCCAGTCAATACCAAGGACTTCCAGCATTCAACTAATCCCCTCCATACGAAGCGCCACTGCGTCAAGATCGAAAGTTACTGCTGTAATGATACTGACAACGTTTTTATTTCTTCCATGCCCTTTTTTTTTATTTATGTGGGGTGTCCGGGTCAGCTTACACGCACCACGACTAATCCCCACGGCCCACTGAATACCTTGCAAACCCAGTAGGCATGTAAGGCACCGCGGGGGTGACAGGCGTGTACGCCAGGACTCGAACCCAGGTGCAATGGAAGGAGACAAGCCCCTTTCACCGCTAGGTCAAGCCCTAGAATGCTTCTTCCATGCCCTTTGATTTCTCTCAATGTGACGTTCTCTTTCACAGTGACAAGATATGATGATAATAATAATTAAAAAAAGACTTAAAGGAAGGCAGATTCACTGTATATGCAGACTCATTTTAGTATTCACTTGTTAGTGGAGTTACCATTTTGAAATTGGAGGCATTTCAATTTTTTTACATGACTTACTTATCAGCCATTACAAGATTATAAGACTGATAGAGAATATATTTATTTTTTATATTTTTATCAGTGAATTGCGGTCAATTAACAAGCACTATTCTATCTATAATTTAGTTAGAATATATTGATTGAATGTTCATCAGTATACACTGATTAAATTATTAAAAAAATATTTTGATAACATGAAAGTTTTTATATATGATTTTACGAGAGATTCAAACTAGATTACCATAAAATAACATGACCAATTCACAATCAGATTTATTAACGAAATATGTAACGTAATGAATTTGTTGATGTTTTTATTGGTAATATTTGATATATAACTACTTTGCTGATCCTCTCTTTTTTTATTATTCATTTTTTTTTATCCCAACTTTTTCCTCCCAAATTGAAAATAATCACCCAAAAAAATTCTCCCTCTTCACAATACAAGTCATATTTCTTTAAGTTTTGTGGTCATATCATCCGTGTTCCAATTTATTATGGATTTTATTATTTTTTATAAATAAATATTTTTTTTAATTTTAACATTTAAATGTTAATTTTATTGTTTTTTTAGTATATATATTTTGTTAGTGTATGTACATGTTTTATTGTTATTTTTCAAATAAACTTACAGTATGAATGTATAATTTTGTATTTGTAATGGTTTGTTTTAGATTATATAAAATGTATTTTTTTTGTAAATTGTTGAAACCTTATTGAATTACCGAAATACATGTGTTGTGGTGAAATAACTAATAACTTGTTTAACGAGATCATTTTGATTTTTATCAATTCTATTGTGGAGTTGTAATTTCTATAAATTTATATGTGTAAATTTGTATGGACGTTGATAATTTATAATAAATATTTATATAAAGTTCTAATTAGTTTGTTGAATAATATGGAGATAAATTAATATTTTTATAAATTTATTTATCTAACATAGTTAATTAATACATGTTGTCATCATGATTTTATATATGTTCGATAAAAGTCATGGATGATCATTTATGAATGCATCGAAATTCACCCCAAAGATTACATAGGATGAATTATTATAATTGTAAAAAAAATATTATTTTATTTTAAATAAATTATTTATACACAACACAAATTCAAGTAGGACAACGTGCATAACAATGTTGCAAAGAAGATGTGGAAAAATCACACATTAACTAGGTAACATCGAAAATAATATGATATTTTTTTAAAAAAAAATTATTTTAAAATCTAATTTGTCACTATAGAAGTAAGTTACGTGATTTTTAGTATATAACATAAAAAAAGCCAAAAAAATATATGAGAGATAGCGGTCTACAAAGCTAGAATGATGTGGCAGTTTGAAGAGATTTCAACCTGCCATACATCTTGTGGGATATATAGCTGCTATATATTAAGCATGTGATATCTAAGCAGTTCACACGATTCTTATAGTTTAATACAAGCAACCGGAAATGATAAATTCATGGTTTAGTAATCATGCGCACTGACAACTCTGTTCTATTTATTATATATGTAAAACGGATGGTAAAATTAATTTAAGTGAAATATATTATTAATTAATTTATTATTACTTAATTAATTTTTTTTTAAAGGTTACATCTCTTAAACATGAACCGAGCCTAATGAAGTTATTTCTAGATAGGCACTTGTAGACCGTAAAAAATAATTAATATATTGAATGTTTTAATTTTAATTATTTTTTATGTATTTAGAAATATTAAATCAAACCTATTTTAAATCTTTTCAGACTTTATAAATTTTACTTATTAATACATATTTTCTTGGAAAATAATGTTTCAAGATTTAATAATAAAATCAATCATATTAAAATCATTATTAACATCCCACACTAATTTAGGCTTAGTTAAGTAAAAATTCCTAGCATAAAAACTCCTTTTATTTTAGAAAAAATTATTTTACTAAAATAGTTCAATTAAAAAATTTATTAAATCCTAAATTAAGATATTACATAAATAACACTTAAAAAAAATCTTTAATTCAAGTCAAATTTAATTCTATAATTAATTTAATTTGGGGTTTTAATTTTAATATAAAGTTAAAATTTTGTTTATGGAGGGATAGAATTGTAATTATATTCCAAAATACCCTATTGTAACAAGGTATAGATTGCAGGAGGCATCTTCGAGCTAGGTTGGCAAACGTACTAAGCATTGTGCATAGTGCATAGTGGGGCAGCCACAAATTAGCCTGCACGCATAGCACAGACTAGCCGTTCCGAGCAGATCTTATGCCATCAATGGGGGAGTTGCCACCCCAAACGATTGTTTTTAATTTCCGGCCAGATCTGGAAAGGATAATAGTTGGAAAAATAGTTTTAAAAAATATAAAAAAATAACTTTGACAAAATTTATTTTATATAAAATAAATTTGCAATTAATATCAATATTAATTAAAACATACAAACAAAAATAATTTTTTTTAAATTAAAACATACAATCAACAATACTAATTATCTAATGATGACTCTACTACCATTATTAGATTTTCAAAACTTTTTATATACAGTAAAGATGAAATTTTTATTTTTTTAAGAGTATTAAAAATGTTATTAAATAATCTATGATTATTTACCATTTATATAAAATTTACATGAAGATTATACATTTTTTTAAGGTTTGATTAACTTCTTCAATGCTAGTTTTTTACTAACCACAAATTATCTAAATATCCAACCTCTATTAATAATACATGTAAATTACAAGTGATAAATCTCTTAGAATCTTTTTAAAATAGAGAAATCATTATGTGTTTAAGAACTAACTTTTTATTTATTTTTTTATTTCATATGTTTCTCTATATTATATGTTGTATAACATAATTATCTATCTAATCACATCAAATCTTACATTAAAGAATATGGGGCATAATAGTGTATTTATATGAAAAACCAGATAACCCAATTAATAGTGAAATATTACTTTGCTTCTTGAAGAATATCACATATATTATTTTATAATATATGTTTTTAAATTCAATTAAGTCTCTACTTGATTTTCTAAGTTTAGAATTGTAATCAATATCATATATTAATTATATTTCAATTTTTTATTTCTAAAACTTATTTATTATCAAGTCATACTTGATTAATTATTCTATTTTAGTTTTTCAAAATGGTTATTAAATGTAACCCATTATGCTCCTAATAGTTGGCCCAAATATAAATCATAATTAAGTAAAATATCTAGCAATGTATCATGATCTCCTAAATATTAGAAACATCATGAGTGGTTCGACTTAATATTTTAGTAACTAGTTTTTTAATGTAATTATTATTCCTTCATTAAGAATGTTTCGATTTAGATATTAGAATATGAAGTATGTTTTCTATATTAACACTATATTTATTGATTCTTTGAATAAATTTTAAAATTATTTTCAAATCTCATTTCATGTTGTATAAAGATTTTACAATTAATAATATTCAAGAACATGTTAGATATTTTTTTAACTCAGTTAAATGAATTCTCTCTTAATTACTTAAATATTTTCATATAGCTGATGTTATACTTAGTTTTTATTTTTTTTGTCACCTATGATTAGAAAAATGCGTACTCAGGACTAAAGCATCGCATTTTCAATACAAGATAACTTTGTAATTTCAAGTCTAAAGATCATTCAAAAAATTATCATATAAGACTTTTCATAGATACAAGTGATCTTTCTATATAGAATTTTCATGCAGATCAATTTAGCATATATGTCATTTGATGAACACTTATATAGTAGTTATAAATATCCTTCATACTTTAGCATATAAGAACAATTGCTTCTTTTAATAATAATAATAATAATAATAATATATATGAGTATAACAACTCTAATTATTATCTAGTTTTAAAAAGGTATCGTTTTGAAGTATTTAAAAATAATACTTTGATACAATAGGCATTCCATAACCATAACTTTATAAATTTCTTTGCAAAATATTTTTTATCTAATGACTTTGTTTTTACTTTAGACCAATTAATCATACATAAATGAATATTAAAGATAAATAATGTATTTATTAATATTAAATAAGTTTTGCATGAACAAAGATAATTTCATATATAACCAATTGATTGACTTTATAAAATATACACTAGGAACATTCAATGTTTTTTTTATCTTCTAACCAATTGCTCGATCTATACTAGAAATCACACCTAACTTAACTTTTTTAGCTTTAACAATAACATCGGTGCAAATAATTAACCAATGTTTAATCAATTAGAAAACGTGAATCAAATATGCAATGCAATGCAACACTTTTCAAGCGCTAGACTAACTTTCTTGTATGATTTGCACATACATTGCATCTCTACTCAATTTGGTCGATATTGTCCTTTCATGACAGCAATACACCACCGCTACATTAACATCCAACTATTTTTTTTCTTAATATTTTTCAACAACTTTGTTTTTTTTCCTGGACATAAATGACTAAAATATTAAAAAATAAACTTTAAGATCAAAAAATTAACTGTTAATATAATATGCACCAAACAATAGCTAAACTTAAACCTCGGAGAATAATCTTAGGTTTTATGTGTCAATATTTAAATGGGGTAATTTTTTTTGTTAAATTTTATCATTTGTCGTTTAATTTTTTTTTTGTTAAATTTTATAATTTGTTGTTTAATTTTTTTTTTATTAAATTTTATCATTAGTCGTTTAATTCCTTTTAAAATTAAAGATAAAGTTTTACTTTACAAAATTAATCTTAATTTATCACCAAATTAAATAATCCCATACACTTTGCACATTTGAGAGAATGTAAATTAAAAAAATAATAACATATAAAACCATGTTAACATAACTTGGAAGAATGATGAAAATGAGAAAAACTTGATATAAACTATAAACTTGACCTTCGCCCCATATATTTCAGTATATTTGGTGATAATATATACTTTTTAAATCAAATGTAATTCGCAAATTCCATGTGTAATCTGTGTCAAATTGAAAGCATAGTCGATGGACGGTGGGGAAAGAGATGAAAAGTTACATGTACTCAGAAAGATCCGTACATTGAACCCATCGTTACCTTCGTTTATAGATTTTGTCCAGGTTCAACAAAGAAATTGCGTTTGCGTTTCTGGGAGCTGATGCCATTTGGCCAAGGGGCGAAGTACCAACCAAAAACACACATTTGGTTGCTACTATGCTACATTCGACAGGCTTGATTAAAAGGCAGCAGGAGGCAGCCCTTCTCGTGTAGCACATATTCTTTAGAACATAGTCAACGTTAATCTTCCCGTGGATGCGTGCGTGTAGTCTTTCCAATTGACTTGTGTCTTCGTATGAAAATCATGGAGACACACAAGTGGGCTTAAACTTAATCCTTGAGCAACAGGTGGATCGGCGACTCATTCAGCCTTATAGGCTGACGTTTGCTGCTGGTTACCTGTGAACCAATACGGATATGGCATCGTTCCTGAAGAATACTATTTCGAAATGTATCCCTGTTCATGCTACTTGAAAAGTAATTTCCATAGGGGCGGCCGGCATGCATGCTTAATTGAGGGTTTTTTTTTTTATTATATATTTCCACGAGCAAGGAAGATCGCTACCTAGAAAATACAATGGAAACGAAGTTAATGCTAGTTAATGTTTGGTGATATGCTAATGATTCTTTTGAGTACTGACAAACGTCTTACACAGTTGGAGCCCTAACCGATAAAATGATCAGAGAAGAATGTAATTGCATGAAATTAAATAGTGTTACTGTGTGAGTGAGGATTATAAAATAAATGGACTGTAGCCACGAGAATCTTCGTGCCATTGCAGCTTCCAATATGTTTAACTATTTGCCGCACGTTTAACCTCATTAGTCATGTCATATCAATTAAATAGTTCTAGGGGTTTGGCAGTGAAAAGATTGCCAGTCAATTGAGCATTTTAAAGATGGAAATCAACTTAATTTCCTGGAACAAGCAGAGGAAGATTAATGGTGCACATGCTGTTGTTGTTAGTGGGGGATGTTGTTTGGTTGTTTGGTGACCCATCACTTTATTAGTATTGTGTAACGAGGAGAAGTTCGAGGAACCTTCGCACATTTATATATGCAAAGCTTCAGTTGATATACTTTAACGTATTTATAAACTTGTTTCTGATCCGATCTGTGAGTAATTAATTATGCTAATCATTCAGCCAGCGAGTCTTAAAATCTCAAGTATATATATACATTCAATTACCTTGCTAATTATGCTATTGTACAAAACAATTAGAGGAGTAAGCATAGACATAATATATATTTCAAAGAGAACCTGTAATCTAAACAAATATATAACATTATATAAGATATAGAAATACAATAATACTAACATGTATATTAAACATATTAAATTTATACTTGACAAAACTAGTTTAGAGTATTTACATGTTAAACCACTTGGTATATAATCAAGGTAAAAAAATTATCATTAAAAATTAATTATTTATCATTAAAACTTCATTATTCTGTATTTGATGTAAATAAAAAGTATCTAGTTAGTCTTCCAAAATCTTAACAATACCACTTTGTTTGGATATATTTCTAAATAAGGTTTATGATCTCAATTGTTTTTATTTAAATATCTACTATATAGTACTAGGAAAAACAGAGAGGAAGCATAATTAAAAAAAAATTATCCAAAAAATTAAAATGAGGAAGAGTGTCAATTCTTGAAATTTATCAAGCAAAACAGTCTAAAAAAACAAACATAACATTTTTTATTCAACTCTCTTTTATAAAGGATTTTGAAACCAAAATTGATATATATATATATGTTCAAGTTATTACCATAATAAATTATGAGAAATTATCAACCTTAATTAATTGTTATAAAATAATATTATGCTTGATAATTTTAACTTTAAATCTAACTTTTTTGTTTTGAAAAAACTATAGAGGTGGAGAATAAGATTAATTGTTTAGATTCTTTATTTATTGATTAGACAAACTCATTAATAGAATGATAAAAAATAATTTTTTATGGATGAAAGAATTACAAACTCAAATCAAAGCGAAAAATATATAGAGAAGAAATTAAATTTTTTTATAGTCCGCTTAAGAGAAAAACTACTTTGCTTAGGTCATTTTTTATCTAAATGCTTATATGCTATTTTGACTTAATTTTAAATTTTTACCTCTCCATTGTATAAGACAATAAAATCTTATTTCTTTTTTATATGGAATGGAGTTTTTCGTTTTTCCAAAAATATGTCAATTAATAATTCTATCAAATTAATTTTTTATTCACCCACAATCATTTTAATCATTATTAAATGTGCATATTAATAATTTTTTAAAACAAAATTTCCAACATATACATCCAAAATTTAATCAATATTGTTAATTATTTCAGCTCAAATGCTTGAATTCTTGGATGAAAATCTAAAAATGACTTTTTAGTATTATTTTTAATAAATATAATGTTTTCTGGATCTCAATATATATAGCAATTACTCCAACTACATGTTTCTAGTGATTGTTCTTTTTAGAGAATTAACCTAAAATTTGCTTAATTATTTTTTATATGTTTGTTATTGGTGTTGTTTCCGTTGATTTAAATATCATATACTGCATGCTTTTGGTTTTCATATATAATAAGTGATTGCTAAAGTACTAATTCAATTTTTGAATCAAATATTACAAAAGATGATGACTTTTTGTTTTTCTTAATGACATAATCAGATTGTAGAGACCCCAAGAGATCCAGCTTATTTACATCTGATAATTTTATTTTTGTTTTTTATATATTAAGAAGCAATTTATTAACACTTTGCAAACATTAATTAATAACTAAATAAATTTATATAAAAAAAACTTATATGAATAAGTTATTTGATTAAAAAAGAAAAACCTTTTGAACAACTTTTCAAAAGATAAAAAAAAAAACATTGTAAGGAAACCAAACCCATGCTAGACAACTTTTACCAATTTAGATGATTATAAAATGAGTATTTTCTACAAATCCTTTGTGTCTGTATAATCTTATCAAGACAAACTCTATGTTTTTCTTGCAAAAACATGATAATTAAAATATTCAATTTTTAATAGTTAATTAATAGATAAACTCTCTTTGTGTATTTGTAGGCTCACCAACTCATCAACAAATAATTCTTCTTAAGAATTTTCTTTATATTTCACTCATTTGTCAAAAGTATAAGTTGCAAAATTCTGTGTAACTTCTTAGCTTGTTGGGTATTCTTGCCATGCTACAAGTGTTGTTCTTTCCACATGCTTTTAATTATCCTTCCTTATGTACATATCTATAAGATAAAGATTAGAACCTTTAATAAACATTATCTCAAAGCTTTCTAGTATGTTATGTTCTAAACATACTACTAAAATATTATCTCAAAGCTTTCTAGTATATTATGTTCTAAACATAGTACTAATGTGTTTCTTAAAAGCACTTTTTTGACATTTATCTTCAAATACATGTATTTATCTTCTTTAGATAAGATTTATTTGGACTTCCTATATAATTTACCTAAACAAACTAGATAATTACAAAATTATCATGCTATATCCTATATGATAAAGTTGACTAATTCTTTCTTCAATTTGGATAAACTAATAATTTAAACAAATTCATCTTCATCAACACAAATAATAATTCACTAATCAAAGTCAATCATTTTGACATTTAAAATATCCCCACTTGGTTGATTTATGACAAAACATAATAAAGATGAATTAGTATGTCAGTCGTTCAGATAGATCAATCATAAACAAATACTTTAATAAAGCATACCAAAAAACACAATTGAACTAGTATTATTAATAATATTTATGCAACAACATTCTAATAGTTTCTAACATGTTTCATGCAAACAATTCATAACATGTTCAAAAAAAACTTCATGTAGCATGTTGCCTCCTAATAGCTCATAATATGTTAAAAACAATCATTTATTAGATATTGTTATGCAAATGTATGCATCAAGTTCAAAGTTCATTAAGTATTTAACATAGAAGTTTTTATGCTAAAAAACATATCCTAGTTATTATAGACTAGAATATTCAATATTTGATATTCATTAATAATTAATAATAAGTAACACTCCATAAAAGCAAAATAAATATTATGATGATTAGCTAGTTGGTTTGCTTCCTCTTTTTTGTATGTATCATTGTCTCCTTTTTATTTTGGCTCATATCCTGGTCCTCATCTTCATCAATAACAGATTGGTGCAGTTGTTCGATATCTAGATCAAGGTAAACAATTCTATCATTAACATGCATAATATCTTATGGCATATCTATTAACAACTTTCAATATCATCAACATTTTGTTACTACTTACTAGTAAAACTTTCAAACATCTTTGATAGTACTTGTAATTATTTAATTATAAAAGGGAGTAGGGGGTTGTTTTAAAGAGTTTCTGGCTAAAAAGAGGGAAACTCTTCAAGATGTGACCTCATTTTACTAACCACAACTTTGAATTTGACAATAGTTACAATTGAGATCTTTCAAAAAATATGAATTATTGGCTCACTATCATATAATGGTACTCTAGCCATGATTGTTACCTTTGATATCAACCCACCAAAAGGCAAACTCACATCCGTATCAGTTGTATGATATAAATAAGTGAGTGGATAGGTTAATAAGAACATTCATAGCAATAACATACATAAATTAATCTTTCTTAATTGTAGGTTTAGTATGTATTTCAGTAAGCCAGAGGTTTATTAGACAATTTTTGCTAACAATCAATATAGAGGTAGCATAATGTTTATAAGGAGTCTATATGTTTTAGCTGACCATTTTAGTCTTTTAAAGCCAATAAATAGATCTCTCATTTGAGTCTTTGAAGGGGATTATATATTCTTTTATGGGAAAAGCTAAGATTTATGATTCTAGGTAGCTCATATAACTTTTTAATGATAGCAGGAGACAATTAATAGTGAAAGTAATGGAGTGGTCATTAAGATTGAAAGGCTCACAATTAAAATAAAACTTCCTAACTTCTTCAACATATAAAGCAAATACTCCTTTAGTTAATTTACCCCATTGTTCTTTTTCATAAATATGTCCTCTATAAATATAGATGCAGGATTGAGAAGATAACTTGCCAAAACATCTCTTTCACCTAGTACGTTTTTCTTGGAAAAGTTGTATTGATAAGCCATCTTTACACTAGGGAAAGTGAAGCGGGTAATGTTTCCAAACTATGCTTCAGATTTAAAGGAACTAGCCACCGTTTTACATTTTTCTTCTGTCCTTTGAATCTTGAAGGGCTGGATTGTCTTTTTAGAGGATGAGGTCTCTTGTTCTTATTAAAAGATCTTGAAATGGAGGCTCCATGTTTTTTTAGCTTTTACTTTATAACATCTTTTTAAGAAGAAAATGCATTAGTTATTTTCAAAAACAATAAATGAAAAGGAATATGTTCTGTAAATATAATTCATATATGATAATAAACACTCATTCTTTTTTAATAAACTTCTTAATAAATTTCATATCAATATAGGATATCTGTACCAATTGTTTTAGAAAGGTTAAATGCAAGATGAAGCGGATAAACATATGTTTCATCTTAAAAATTTCTTTTGTATTTATCATAAGATTTAAAGTAAAAATGAAGAGATTTTATTGAAAAAAATATGAGATGAGTGTATTAAAAAGAAATAGAGAGGGAGATAATGATTATTATGTGTTTTGATAAACAAAACCAATAATTTAGCTGTGCAAAAGTTGTTTTCTTTCTTATTCATGCTTATGTCGAACTTCACGATATACACTTTTTAAGATGACACATCAGTGTTATGAAAAAGATTGACTTCTTAGACTAACATTTTTTTATATATATAAATCAGTTAGACCATATCATTTTCACATGTTTTTCTTATAAGTGTATCTAATTGTACATTTAGGCAAAGATATAGACCTATGTAGAGTAACTCTATTTGCTTGATTAATCAATCTTCATTCATGAATGCATGTTTTTTTACTTGACAAAATCAAGATGTGAGTGTGAGTGAGAAGGACAACAATTCTGATTTTTTTAAAAAAATTCATCTTTTTTTCTTCAATCAAATATATGCTAGCAAGGTGTGAGCAAATCTTAAAAGTTAAACTATATGCCAAGGCCTTGATATCACTCTTAATATAATATTTGATTAACTCTATCATTTTCATTATGTAATTGCTCATCTATTCCCACATTGAGCAATTGGCTTTCGTTTCAAGAAATTAGAGAGTAGAATGAATGTATACTGAAGTGTTTTTCTATTTCCACAATGATGTGAGCACTTGAATTTTTCTTAAGGATATGTCAAGAGAAGTATCTTAATAACTTGTGTAATAGGTTCAACTTGTGTACTAGATTCAACTAGATTTAGTCAATTCAAGACATATTGCTTCCCTTTAATTGTTAGCATATCTACCTAAATTTAATTTAATTTTACTTTTGCTAATAAATAGTAAAACAACAAGAATTTCTCATAGTACTTAAGATAATACCTTTATTTTATCTTTTAAAAAAAAATGTTCAAAAGTGAAGACTATACCAAATAAGATTTGCATTGATCCCAACAAAAAGAAATTTGTGAGATTTAAAGGTTTAAATTAGGTATACTTACAAGGTTTGCTTTCATGGTTCTATTTTAACAACATGTCACATGTGAAAACAGATACAATCACAAACAAAACTTGGTACACATATATTTTTTTGTTATTAAATTTTATATTTTTTAAGAATTAGGCATGTCACATAAACCATTGGCCTTTTTAAGAAATTTAAATCATAAGCCATCTAAAGGTTGTGTGAATAATTCAATAATTAACGTTTGGTGTTTCCATGTTCTTATCACATAATCTTTGATTCAACCAACTCTATAATAATGTGATGTTTTATATTTTTGTGCTTAGTTCATGAATGTTGTATTTTTTTTATTGAAGATACTAAGTGCACTAGAATTATCATAATAAACAGTCATAGTATTTTGAGAAAAATCATAATCCTCTAACATCTTTTTCATCCAAAGAAGTTGTGTAACAACTTGCTGCAATATATTCAGATTTTATAGTGGACAATGAGATTTGATTTTTTTTTCTTACTCATCCATCTTGCCAGTTGCCACCAATATAAAAACACCCTTTAGTAATGCTTTTTTCTATCATCGACATTTGAATAGCCAACTAAACTTAAGTTTGAATCTTTTGAATATCATACATCATAGTTAATTATAACATTAAGGTATTTTATGATTCTTTTCATTCTTATAAGATGAGATTCTTTATGACTAGATTGGGATCTAGCACAAACACCCACACTAAAAACAATGTTAGGTCTACTAGCAATAATAAAAAGTAGACTCTTTATCAGGCTTCTATAAACTGTAAAATCAACATGATTACTTATAAGATCTAAGTTGATTTTGATAAAGTGTACAAGCATGACTATTTCTTTCCATACTAAACGTTTTTGCAATATCTCTAGCATATTTAAATTAAGAAATAAAAATTTTATTTTCACTCTCTTTAATTTGTATGTCTAAGAAGAAGTTTAACTCATCGATCATACTCATTTCAAATTCATATTTCATTTCTTTAACAAACTCATAAGAAAATGAATCACAATTATCTTCAAACACAATGTTATCAATATAAATCTAAGTAATTGATAGATGTCTATTAGGTTTTTTATGAAAAGAGTCATCTCAACTTATTTTTTTTTTTTGAAACTGTTATTTAACATATATTAATTATCCATACCATTCTCATGGTAATTATTTTAAACCATAAAGGGCTTTCTTCAACTTGTATACATGATTAAGAGGTAAATGATTAATGAAACATTTGCATTGTTCTATATAAACCTCTTTTTATATAACTCCATTTAGAAATGTATTATTGATATCCATTTGATATAGTTTGAAAATTCAAGTGATAGGAAATTGAAAACAATGTATGAATAGATTATAAATGAGATATGAGTGCAAATATTTCATAAGAATCGATCCCTTCACTTTAAGTGTATCCTTGTGCCACTAGTCTTACTTTATTTCTTATAATTGTTACATGCTTATCTATTTTTTTCTTGAATATCCATTTGATTCTAATTATATTATGACTATCAAGATGTGGAACTAATTCTCATCATTTTTAGTAAACTGACTTAGTTTCTCATGTATGGTATTGATCCAGCTTACATCTTGTATGGCATCTTCAACCTTCATAAGTTCAACATGTGATAAATAACATATATATGAACATGATTTATAACCCTTTTTTCTTAACCACATACCTTTATCTAATTTTTCAATAATATTCTCATTAAGATGATTATGTTTTATCCTTAATGAAGATTTTTTTCTCTTATAACCATTTAGAAACATATGTAGAGCTCTCTTTCGGGTCTTTTTCATCATATTATGATGATGTTTATTTAGTTATCTCAATTTTGTTACCGAGATCTTTCTTAATTGATTCTATGATAGTTTGAGTTTGTAGGTTATAGTCTTTGTAGGCTTATTGTGAGATGAGTATCTAAGAAAGACTCATTTATCATTATTGCTATCAAACTTATATAAATTTTCTCAATCTCTCAAGATACAGTAAGAACTTCTAAATACTCTGAAGCATTTGATTGTGGAATTATTGTTGTTCTATAACTTATATGGGTAGAGTTTTATTATAGGTCTAAACACAACATAGTTTAAAATGTGTATAATAATGTTGATGGTTTCCCTCTAGATGTACAATGTGACTTTTTTACTATTTAGCATAGTTTTCTTTTCTAAAACTAGATTCACTGAAAACACAAATAGTTTTTATGTGATGACATGAGAAATTTATCATTTCTACACACTTCTATATTTGTTGAATGTATGAGTTGAGTAGAAATGAAAGAAAGGAAGAGAGTATTTTATAGCTAATAAATTAAAAAGGCAATCATACCACTTATATGTAGGCCGGCTGGAGTCTCACACACACACTCTCTCTATTTATTTATTTATTTTTTAAAAAAAATATATGTACAAATAGTTATGATTGTGGCTCACATCTTCCCTTGCTTTTACGTCCAAGAACGGCTTAAACACCCTCTATGGGTCAGGGATAAGCTTCCCATCTAGTTTTCTTAAAAACTAGAAAACATAATCCTTTTTAATCAGATTCCTAAGACTAAGTTGATCATGTTTTTTTTTTATGAAAATGGAGCCATAAATCATGAATTGCACGATGCACACCTCCACTAGGATATGTCTCAAAAGTTAATAAAAATATTATATAAAGATTCCTTATATTTTGAAATGAATCCTGACTTCTGATAATTTTTACAAGCTTTGCAAAATACATGTGAGTCCTTGAACATAGTGGGCTAATAAAATTTATTTTGAATGATTTTTGTAGCTATCTTTTTTTTACGAGAAACAAGTCCCACATACTTCAAAATGACAAAGTTTAATGACACTACTCACCTCATTATCAGGAATGAATCTTTAAAATATTTGATCACGATAATATTTGAATAAGTACGGGTCATCCCAATAAAAGTTTTGCACATCGCTCAAAAAATTTCTTTCGTCTTAGGTACTCTAATGAGCTGACAAATCTCCTAAAGCAAGAAAAATGTTATTTTTATCATACTATGGTATTGAACTAAGAGAAAGTAAGGATTCATTAAAAAAGTAATTATTGATTGGTGTGATGTTGGATATCGAATCTGTTGTCACTTTTGACAAAAGATCCGTGTTAACATTTTCATGCCCTTTTCATTCGTGATTTCTTCCTAAGAATAAATCATTTGTAAATCTTCAAATTCATTCAATTTATTTTTACTTAAAGTAGATTCAAGTTGATCATGAACTAATTCCTCAATATGATCTACTTCTTGTAATTTATTACCATCTCCAAGTTGCTTGCAAATATTGAAAATATTCATTTCCAATGTCATGTTTTCAAATGATAGCTTTATCATTTTATTTCTATAATTAATTAATGCATTAGAAGTTATAAGAAATAGAAGTCCTAAAATAACAGGAAATGAATTACATGCTTCAATAGGTTTTGTGTCTAAGATAATAAAATCCACAAGATAAATGAATTTATTGACTTGTACTAACACATTTTTAATTATTCCTTTAGGCACTTTTATAGATTTATCATTAAGTAAAAGAGTTACAGAAGTTGGTTTTAACTAACCTAAATTAAGGCTCTGAAAAACTGAATATGGAAGTAAATTCACACTAGCTCCAAAATCAAGTTAGTCTCTTTTAATTTTATGTTCTCTAATAAAGCAAGAAAATATAGGACAACTTGGATCTTTATATTTTAAAGCATTATTGTTCTGAAGAATGACACTTACTTGTTCTACTAAAAAGGCTTTTTTTTTTCACATTTAGTTACCTCTTCACAGTGCATGGATCCTTCAAAAATTTAGAATAAGAAGGAACTTGTTTAATAACATCTAGCAAAGGTATATTGATCCTTACCTGTTTGAAAGTTTCAAAGATTTCAGAGTTGTGATTGACTTTTCTTTGTTTGGTCATGACATAAGGAAATGGAAGTGCTAGTGGGAAACTAGTCTAGATTCAACCCCTTCCTTACCCTCAAAGATTGACTTATCATCTTTCTCATAAGGTTCAAGAGTGGGTTTTTCAATAACCTTACCACTGTGAAGAGTAGTGACTGATTTAAGTTGATCCATGTGTTGATTTCCGAAACTATTTGCATTTACATTGTATTGCCCCCTGAAATTTTATTGTGGTTGAGATGGAAACTTACCTTGCTCTGAGAAACTAAGAGCAGATGTCAATTTTGCAAGAGTATCTTTAAAATCTGTCATGTTTTAAGTAAGTTGAGTATTGATTGTCATTGCTTTTCAATAAATGCATGCAATGTTTCCTCTAGATTTCTTCTAGGAGGTGGAGTATAAGGAGGTGCATATCCATGAGAATTTTAAAAATTATAGGGTATTTGAAATGGTGGTTATAAAGTTTGTACATTATTATTATCACTTTTCCAACTGAAATTTAGGTGATTTCTCTAACCAGGGTTGTATATTTGCGAGTATAGGTTGTGGTTAGCTTTTTGGAAACTGTTTAAAGCATAGGCTTGTTCATGGAGATATTCCTTAAAAGAAGACAAGGTTGGATAATTATTGATTGATTCTTTATTTGTTTTATATATTTGACACACATTGATTTCAACAGATTTTAAGTAACCACTCGTGTTCAATTTTAATGCCTTGATTTTTTTAGCTAAAGATGCAAATTTGGTTTGGAGGTATGATTTTCTCTGAGGTTGTACATACCCCCACTAGATGTATGAGGTTGAGTTTTACTCTGTGCCTCATAAGTACCTACGGTGTCTCAATTTTGAGCATTTTCAGCTAATAAGTCTAAGTACTCTATTGCCTTATTAGGGTATTTATCTTTAAAAGTTTCATTGCATATTAATTTAACCATTTACCTATCTCTAGGTGTTAACCCTTCATAAAAATATGAATCCAATCTCCACGTTTCAAAACTATGATGAGGGCAAGTATTAAGTAAGTCTCTATACCTATCCCAACATTAGTAAAATGTTTCTCCTGGTTTTTGAGTGAAAGTGGTGATTTGTCTTTTGAAAGAGTTTGTTCTATAAGATGAGAAAAAATTCTTTAAAAACTGTTGTTACATTTCATCCTAAGCACGAATAGATCCTGGTCTCAAATTTTATAACCATGTTTTAACTTTATCTTTTAATGAAAAAGAAAAAAACTTTAATCTGATGATATTCATGCTACAATTTAAGTTATTATAGGTGTTGTAAACCTCCTTAAATTCTCTTAAATACAGGTATAGATTTTTCAAATCCAAGCCATGAAAAAAGGTAAAAGTTGAATAATGATTGGCTTAAAATTAAAATGAGATGCATCAAGAGGAAAAACTATGAATGATGGTGCACTTGTTCTTATAGGATTCATATGGTTTTTAAGTGTTCTAACACGGTTATTCTCATTATGAAGTGATTGATTATGTTCTTCGGCTATATTTTTTGAAAATGATGAGGATACCCTATAAGTCTAGTACCTAATATATATGACCACACTCCCATGCATGTGTAGGAATAAAATAAAAGAAAGAAGAAAACAAAAGAAGAAATTAGAGAAAAGAAACAAACTTATATACAAGAAAAGTGAAAAGAGAAAATAAAATAAAAACTATAATTTATACAAGAATTTACCTTCCACGCAACGACGCCAATAACTTGACACGACTAAAAGATTGATGTCCTCTCCCAAGTGTAGGAGTGTCGAAGTAATAAATAACCTAACAAGACCGGGGTTAAACCACATGGAGGTTAATTATATAAATTATAGATGACAATAATATAACAACAACAACAACAATAATAGTAGTAGCAGTAGTAATGGTGGTGGTGGTGGTAGTAGTAATAATAATAATAAAGAAAAAAGGAGAAGAAGAAGAAGAAGAAGATGAAAACTTTGAGATGAAATATTAATGTAAGGATTAAACAATGATAATAACAAATGTCAAAGTTAGAGGTTCCACTAATAGTATGTCAAATAAGTATAGTATAAACTCTTATTATTCAATTAGAAACCACATAAAAAGAAGGTTCCAATCATATTATAAATTATTAATATGGTCACATTAGTTATCTTATTCGATTAATGTTAATTCTTGTAAATCTCGTCAGGCATTCACGATTATAACTTATGTTAACAACAAATCAAGTACCTTTCATAGCTTAGGTATCGATTATACCATATAGTATGGGTTATGAGAGTGCCAAGTATTTGTTGTGCCAAGTGTTATACAACATAAATCTAGATTAGTTATTTAACAAGCAAAGTATTAAAGAGTGAACAAGATAACAAATGCAAAATATGTTAGTATCAAACATGAAAGTCCATATTAAGTTTACACTATACTTATTCTTACAATATTAATATAGCCTTTTCACCTTAACATAATGAACTTAACCAAACATAATGAAAGAAAGAAAAATAAATAAATAAAATAAAAACATAAATAAGATAAAAGTTAACTAAGTAAATGAAAGGAAATGAAAGGCATAAACTTGTTATTAATGAAAACAAAGCATAAACATTATAAAAAATACAAAAAGAGAAAGCAAGAGCATGATCTTGATTTGGAATCCAAGATGCCTAAATGCATGGAAAATGCCTCCTTTTATAGGCCAAAATTGGAAATTATTGATTTGATGACTAATTGATGAGTGGGTGACCAACTCTTGACCTGGTGATAATCCTTATCTTCTTTTGTCTGCCCAAAACATCATTGATAACGTCAAACTTGGAGCTCCTTGAAAACATGAAAGTTGTAGCAAACCAAGATGCCTAAATACATGGTAAATGCCTAATTGATGAGTGGGTGACCAACTCTTGACTTGATGAGAATTCTTATCATCTCTTATGTGCCCCAAACGTTATTGATAGCATCAAAATTGGAACCTCTTAAAAACATAACAGTTATAGAAAATTGTCTTAGCTTTTTAGAGAAAACAATGGTGGTCATTTAGACTACTAAAACTCTAGATATGGGCCAAACACTAAACAGTGCTCGGGTTATAGGATAAATTAGGACTTCTTTGTTATTGCTACAATTTGGACTTGAAAATAACCTTTTTAAATTTTGGGCTCTTATGAAAGTTGTAGGTCTATGTCTTAACTTTCCATTCATGTAAAGTAGGCCTAAATCTGAGATCTATAGCTCCAGATATGACCTAATTATCGAACAGTATTCCGGTTTGGACTGTTTTGGTATCTCTTTTCTAAGTTTGACCATCTCTTTGTCTCTTTAATTTTAGTTCTTAAACTCATCAATCAATCCTTTCATTTATGTGATAGACTTGTATTTAAAATAAACATTTACTATAAATTAGAGGTATCTTATATTATTATATATGTTATCATAAAACATGCTTTAGTTAAGGAGTTATTAATACTTCAAGTGCAAAATGATGATATAAAATCTTAATAAAAATATACTTTTAAATACTAATCAAAGTGCAATATGTTCACCATTAAAATCATCATAAGAAGAATTATCATGTTTCATCATAATGGATTTAAGTGTAATGGACTTACCTTTTGACATGACTAAAATATTGATGTGTTTTTTAAAGTGTAGAAGTGTCGAACTAATAAATAATCCAGCAAGAATATAGTCAAATCACATGGAGGTTAACTATATAAATTATAAATAATAATAATAATAATAAGTTAAAGAGGACTTTGAGATGTAAGATTAATGTGAGGATTAAATAATTATAAAAACAAATGTCAATGTTAGTGTATCCACTAATGATATTAAAAATAAATGTAATATAAACTATTTTTATTACTCAATTGAAAACCACACATAAAAAAGGTTTTAATCGAATGATTTGTCATTAATAGCTCATTATAAATTATTAACATGATTATATTAATTATCTTATTTAAGTAACTCTAAATTTTAAATATTGTCAGGAATTCATAATGCTAACTTATGTTAAGAACAAATCAAGTTCCTTTCATAGCACAAGTGTAGATTATATCATGCGGTTAGCTATGAAAGTATCAAGCATTTGTTGTACCAAATGTTATACAACAGAAATCTAAACCAACAATTTAACAAGCAAGGTATTAAGAATTAATAAGATAAAAATGATAAGACATGTTAAAGCAAATTATTTAGGATATAAGCATTGAAGTCCATATTAAGTATATATTATACTTATCTTAACCATTAGTAAAACTTTTTTATATTGATATAATAAACTTAGCTAAACATAATGAGAAAGAGAAATATAAATAAACAAGAAAAGAACATGATTGTAAAAGTATAGTAAAGGAAATGAAATATATAAATAAGAGATTAATAAAACTATAACATGAAATAAAATTAGAACATTTAAACTACAAAGAAATAGAGTAAGTAAGGAAATGATCTTGATCTAAAAACCAAAATGCCTTAATGCATGGCAAATGCCACATTTTATAGGCTAAAATTTCAAACTATTGATTTGATGACTAATTGTTGAGTGGATAATCACTTATTAACTTTATGACAATCCTTTTCTTCTTGTTTGCCAAAAATATCATTGTTAATATAAGAATTTGAATAAATAGTCTTCATGAAAGTTCTAGGAAATTTTCTTAGTTTTCCAACAAAAAAAATCGGTGCATTTGGACTTCTAGAACTTGAGATATGGACTAAATCCTAAACAGTGTCTAGGCAGCAGGACTAATTTAGACTCTTTTTTTTTATGCTAAGATTTGGACTTTCAAACAACAAAATTGAGTCTAGACTCTTCATGAATATTTTAGGCTTATGTCTTATCTTTCTAACCATTTAAACTAAATTGAAATTTAAGATCTATAGTTTCAAATATGACCTAATGACTTAATAGTGTTCCAATTTAAATTGAATCAGCATATCTTTTCTAAACTTAGCTCTCGTTTTGTCTTCTCAATTTCAATAATTAAACTCATTAATAAATCATTTTATTTATGTGGCAGGCCTATATTTAAGATGAAAATCTACCATAAATTAAAGGTATCTTATATTATTAGACATGTTATTATAAAACATGTTATAGTTAAGGAGTTATTGATACTTTAAGTACAAAATAATGATATAAAACCTTAATAAAAATATAATTTTAAATATTGATCACCTTTCTTTTGATAAGACAATTTAGATTTATAAGTTTGCAAGGAACCTATCAATTCTGCAATATGTATAGTGTCTAAACCCTTGTTTTCTTATATAATTATTACCTTTGGTTGAAATCTTTCAGAATGAGATCTTTAAGTATTCTTCATAATTTGTGAGTCCTCTATTTTTTCTCCTAAACTGAACCTTAAATTTATAATATCATTAAGTTTTATATAAAATTTGTTAAAAGATGTATCTTTCAAAATTCCTATCTCCTTAAACCTTAAGGTTAATATTTGTAATTAAGAATTTTTCACCATCTTGGTTTCCTTGTGAATAACTTTAAGAATATCTCAAGCTTCTTTTGACACATGGAAATTCTTTTAAATCCATCACGAGACACTACTATAAATATAATATTCAAGCCTTTTTTATTTCAATTACAATTAGTGGATTCATCTCTAGTTCAGTAGCTGAAAAGAGTTTCAAGCTTGGTCTATTCATGCTCAATTGAGTGCTAGAGTTTCTCTTCTAGTAATTTGAGGAAAACTTTTATCCCTATCTTTCAATAGGCATAGTTCTTATCATTTAATAGTGGTGGTAAAATTAGAATTGACATGTTCATCAAGGAAAATAGATCTTACTCTAGAATGAGTGAATTTATTTTGATACCACTTCATAATCTCATTTTTGTTCCCTATATATCAAGAAGCAATTTGCTAACACCTTGTAAAAATATATTAGTAGCTACATAAATATAAGTGAAAAAAAATTAAATGAACAAGTTATTTAGTTACAAATTTTTCAAAAGATAAAAACCCCTTCAAAACAACCAAACTTAGGATAAATAACTTTCACTAGTTTAACAGATTACGATAGGAGTATTTTCACCTAAAATCCTTTGTTTCTATATTACCTTACTTATCAAGACAAATATTCCATTTTGTTTTCTATTATAGTAGCTTGTCAGAACATCTGATGATCTTTAAATTATTATAATCCTAACTAGAACATTTAGTTGTTAGTAATTAATATAGGAACTCCTTTTACAAGCCTGTAGGCTCAACAACTTTATAGTGAACAATTCTTTTTTAGAATTTTTTTCACACTATACATTTGTGTCAAGAGTATATTGACACGACAAAAAGATTGATATCTTCTCTCAAGTGCAGGAGTGTCGAAGTAATAAATAACCCGGCAAGACTATGGTCGAACCACAGGGAGGTTATTGTACAAATTATAAATAATAATAATACTACAACAACAACAACAATAATAACAATAACAACAATAATAGTAATAATAATAATAATAACAATAACAACAATAAAAGTAATAATAACAACAACAACAACAACAACAATAAAGAAGAAGAAGAAGATGACAACTTTGAGATGAAATATTAAAGTAAGGATTAAACAATGATAATAAAAAATGCAAGGTTAGAGGTTCCACTAATGGTATGTCAAACAAGTATAGTATAAACTCTTATTGTTCAATTGGAAACCACACATAAAGGAGGTTCCAATCAGATTATAGATTGTTAACATGATTACATTAGTCATCTTATTCAATTAATGCTAATACTTGTAAATTTCATCAAGCATTCATGATTATAACTTATGTTAACAACAAATCAAGTTCTTTTCATAGCTCAGGTGTCGGTTATACTATACAGTATGGGCTATAAAAGTACCAAGCATTTGTTGTACCAATTGTTATACAACATAAATCAAGATTAGTCATTTAACAAGCAAAGTATTAAAGAGTAAATAAGATAACAAATATGAAACATGTTAGTATTAAACATTAAAGTCCATATTAAGTTTATACCATACTTATTCTTACACCATTAGTGTAACCTTTTCACCTTGACATAATTAACTTAGCTAGACATAATGAAAGAAAGAAAAATAGATAAACAAAATAAAAACATAAATAAGATAAAAGTTAACTACGTAAAGGAAAGGAAATGAAAAGCATAAACTTAATATTAATGAAAGCAAAGCATAAGCAATATAAAAAAAAATACAAGAGAGAAAACAAGAGCATGGTCTTGATCTGGAAACCAAGATGGCTAAATGCATGGCAAATGCCTTCTTTTATAGGCCAAAATTGAGAACTATTGATTTCATGACTAATTGATGAGTAGGTAGTCAACCCTTGACTTGGTGACAATCTTTATCTTCTTTTGTCTTCCCAAAATGTCATTGATGACATTAACATTAGAGCCACTTGAAAACATAAACGTTCTAGAAAATTGTCTCAGCTTTCTTGTGTAAAAGCTCATTTTAACTTCTAGAACTCCAGATATGGCCAAAATACTGAACAGTGCTCGGGCTGGAGGACAGATTTGGGCTTCTTTGTTGTTGAAACAATTTGGACTTGAAAATGACCTTTTTAGATCTTGGGCTCCATATGAAAGTTGTAGGCCTATGTCTTACCTTTCCATTCATATAAAGTAGACCTAAATATGAGATCTCTAGCTCCAGATGTGACCTAATTACCAAACAGTGTTCCAGTTTGGATTGCACCGACATCTCTTTTCTAAGTTTGATCATCTTTTTGCCTTTGCAATTGAAGTTCTTAAAGTTATCAATCAATCCTTTCATTTATATGATAGACCTGCATTTAAAATGGATATTTACCATAAATTAAAGGTATCTTATATTATTAGATAGATTATTATAAAACATGTTTTAGTTAAAGAGTTATTGATACTTCAAGTACAAAATGATGATATAAAACTATGATAAAAATATACTTTTGAGTACTAATCATATATGTTGCAAAAGTCTATAAAACTCCTTAGCTAATTGGGTACTCTTGCTCTGTTGCTAGTGATGCTCTCCCTAAATGCTCCAAGTTATATCCTTTCTCATATACATATCCATGTGATAACAATAAAATTTTTTAATAAATATTATTTTCAAGATTTTTAATTTATTACATTCTTAACAAAATGCTAAGGTATTTCTTAAAAACACTTCTCTAATAGTTATATTTAAATAACCTGTACTTATCTTATTTTGATAAAACTTATTTGAACTTTTTATATAATTTATCTAAAAAAACTATTTAATTACATAAATAATCACATTATATCTTATAAGATAACTTGACTCATTCTTTAACTAATTTGGATAAACTAACAATATAAAATAATCAATCTTCATTAATGTAAATAATCATTCATTAATCAAAGCTAATCATTTTGACATTTATAACATCCAATTCCTAACTTTATATATAACATGAATAGCTTAGACTCGTTTAAAGATTTTTTTAGTAGCATTCATTATTAGAGTAGGAAAATTAATAATTGATAATCTATATTGATTGATTTAAAGTAGATCTAAATCCTATAAATCTTGAAATATGACTAAAAATAATGAAAGTCAACAAATAAATAGATGACTATCTAAGAGGATCCGATTCTTAGAAAAATTAGCTTTATTGATTCCTAAGTGATTGTGCATGAAAAAAAAGTAATATTAAAACAAAATAATTACTAGCCTTATGTGTTAAGTCTAAATGGCTAGAACCCCCCTCGCCTGCTTCTGACTAACCTTAGGCTTTTAAGCATTACAACCAAGAACCAACCTCTCTACCATGCATAGCAAGCATCACAACCAAGCATCAACCTCATTATCAATGATAGACTCGATTCTCCATCCATAATTGTAACACTACCTTTCATGTTTCTTGATATAAGTTGATGTGGTCGAGGTATATAAATATCTTAAACATCATGTAAAAAGGTTAGACCATAAACTTTCATACATGAGTAGAAATCATTCAATTATTCCAAAAATAACAAATAATTATTCAACAATTCCAGGAAACATAAATAATCATTCAATGTTTTAAGGAACCGTAAATAACTATTCAATAATTTCAGTAACCACAAACAATCATTCAATAGTTTAGAAACCAAAAACAACCATTTAATAATTTGAGCTTCACATACGAAAACACAAATATTCAATTAAATACATTACCTATAACTTCATTTTATTTTCTCTTCGTATACATTATTTTCTTCTTCTACAATTTCTAACTAAAACATTAGAATGTTTCATGTTCTATAATAAAAATTTATTTTGCAAGAAACATTGATCTTGAAGAGTAAATTTTACATTCAAGTTCAATTATTATAGTCCAAAACACAACATGGAAAGCCCATTTTTATTTGAAATTTTTACTATCTTCTTCACTCGATGATGAATCTCATTTTTATTTCTATCACAAAGTTGATATATATTCATATAAAACAAATAAATTAAATGTTATAATCAGATTAAAAATAAGTAATTTTTTCTAGTTATTCTACATCATCTATATAGCTTTGATCTTAAGTTTTGAAAGACGATTGTTATAATAATGATGTTTTCAATTGAGTATCAATATAATGCCAAACCACTAAATATGATTGTAATGAGTTTTTTTTTTTATTGATATTATGTAATATTGTTTACTTCAAATTCGGTAGGAATTTTGAACCTCTTAAGTAGCATGCCTTCTTGAACTAATCCAAGACATGCCCCACCACGTCTCCTCTCTTTCCTCTCACCCACCCATGCACCTCCTGTTGATAAAAAGGCCATAAACAAATGGATATGCGGTGAAGCAAGCGTATTAACAATCATCACGAAACTACCCTCAAGTTCATGAATCCTTCCTCCTACACTCTCCCTATATAAACCCCTCCACATCTCCTCACATGCATTCTCTCACGCACACTACTCAGCTGTCCAGCCCACTATCATTAACCTTAAAAGGAAAAAGGAAGAAAATGCCTTCTTCTTCCAATACCTCTATCGTCTCAAGATGTACTATCTACCCAGAACAAAAATCCTCAACCATCAAAGCCCTAAAGCTCTCAGTCTCAGACCTCCCCATGCTCTCTTGTCAATATATCCAGAAGGGTGTCCTCCTCACGTATCCACCATACTCCATTAATGACCTCATCACATTCCTCAAACACTCCCTCTCCGTCGCTCTTTCTCACTTCCCTGCTCTTGCTGGCCGCCTCCAAACTGACCCTAGTGGCCATGTCCATATTGTATGCAACGATGCAGGCGTTGATTTCATCCAAGCCAAAGCAAGACACCTCTCCATCCACACCATTCTTTCTCCAACCCACGTCCCTGAATGCTTCAAAAGGTTCTTCGCAATGGACAAGACCCTTAGTTATTCGGGTCATTCTAAACCTCTGGTGGCAGTTCAGGTCACTGAACTGAAAGACGGCATATTCATTGGGTGCACTGTAAATCATGCTGTCACTGATGGCACTTCATTCTGGAACTTCTTCAATACCTTCGCTGAAATCTGCAAAGGATCTAAAAAAATCTCTAAATCTCCAGACTTTTCCCGCAACACCATGCTTAACTCACCGGCGGTGCTTAAATTCCCCCCCGGTGGACCTAAGGTGACATTTTCTGGTGACGAGCCATTGCGAGAGAGAATTTTCCATTTTAGCAGAGATGCAATTCTCAAGCTCAAGTTGAGAGCTAACAAAAGTAATTTTAGGTCCAATTCGGCAGAGATTTTCGGAAGGCAAAGTAACGACAGTTGGAAAATCGTTAACGGAGAAAGTAACGGGAATAACGGTTTAAGTAACGGCAAAGTAGATCCACTTTTCTTAAAGAACAACGAAACGGCAGAAATTTCATCGTTTCAGTCCCTTTGCGCGCAGCTGTGGAGAGCCGTGACACGTGCGAGGAAATTATCGCCCTCCAAAATGACGACTTTTCGTATGGCTGTGAATTGCCGCCACCGGCTGGAGCCGCCGTTGGACCCGTATTACTTTGGCAACGCGATTCAGAGCATCCCAACCGTTGCTGTGGCTGGAAAGCTTTTATCTAAGGATCTGAACTTTGGAGCTGATTTGCTGCACAAAAACGTCGTCGCCCATGGTGATGGTACGGTGCGCAAAGGTATAGCAAATTGGGAAAAGGAGCCGCGGTTATTTCCGTTGGGGAATCTTGATGGTGCATCAATCACCATGGGAAGCTCTCCAAGATTCCCTATGTATGATAACGATTTTGGGTGGGGCCGACCTTTGGCTGTGAGGAGTGGTAGGGCCAATAAATTTGATGGGAAGATATCAGCTTTTCCTGGGAGAGATGGAAATGGGAGCGTTGATCTTGAGGTTGTTTTGTCACCTGACACAATGACTGGTCTTGAAAACGATGATGAGTTTATGCAATATGTTTCAGAAATTGTGTGAGTGGTTTACACTATAGTGAAAGCTCTGGTTCATTGCTTGAAGAAAAGAAATGAAGAAATAAAAATCACAATCGCTTTGGGGTATATTATCCGGCCCAGAAGTTGAGAGGATAAGTTTGAGGGTAAATTTTGATTGATATGGATGGTTGAGATTTTTCTTTTCTTATCTTTTCGTTTTTCTTTTTTCTTTTTGTCCTTTTCCTTTAATAATTAACTTTTCAAGTAAAAGATACAAGTAACGAGTGTGTAATTTTTTAGACTTTGAAAATAGCAGCTTAATGCATTTTTATGTTTTAAGTTATTCAGTTCTTTTATGGATAATGGTTAATAAAAATGTTGCAAATAGTTTTTTCTTGTAATCTTAGAGAACATCAAATTAATGCTAAAATTTCTAAATACATGTAAAAACAATGTCAATTGAAAGGACTTAAAAACTCTTCAAGAATAAAATAATTAATTTTATAAGAAAAATAATTAATAACTTTAAAAGGTTTTAAATTTTAAGAACAAGTGATATTTATTTTTATGTTTTAAAACAGTTAATACTCTAAAATATATGCAAGTTATTAAGAAATAATAAGGTTTTAAACCTCTTAGTTTAGAAAATATTACCTTTTGAACTTTATTATTTTAGAAAAGACAAAGACTAAGAAACCTCTTGCTTTTAATAGCATTAATAGGGAACAAATATCATTTACATATTATTATTGAGTTAGCAAGTGTGGTAGGTCCTTTAAATTTACATATTATTACTAAGTTAGCAAGTGTAGTAGATCATTTTAGATACCTTTTGTACATCTATAAGTGTAAGGAGACTATTATCTTAGATATACATAATTTGTATAATTGTTCTAGTAGTAGGATTTTTTAGTCTTAGATACTTAAGACTTAAGATGCAACTCAACTTAGGTTAAAAGACAGGACGATTTATTAAACTCATAACACTTTCAGTTTAGGTGTTCATCTAGGACTTGGTATATTATCTTGTATTTAGTTGATTGATGAACCCAAAAATATATGATTTGATATTTTGTCAAATCCATATTTTCTTACATTCAATTGACTATTGAACCTAAATATGTTAGGTTTAGTATCTTGCTAGACCGATATTTTCTTAGGTAGCTAACAATTAAACCCAGGTATATTGGGTCTAGAATCTCGTCAGGCCTATGTTTTCTTGGCTTCAGTTGATAGTTAAATCCAAGCATGTTAGGTCTAATATCTTCCTAGACACATGTTTTCCTAGGTTTGACTAATTGTTGAACCTAAGTGTTTTAGATTTATCATAATGTCAGACTTATGTTTTTTTTGGGTTTAATAGATTATTGAACTCAAATATATTGGGTATAGCAATTTGTCAGGCCTATATCGTTTTGGATCTAATATGTCATCAAACCCAACTTACATTAGATTTAGTTGATTACTAAACCATGTTGTTTTAGGGTCTTGAATATTGTCAAACTTACATTGTTATAAACTATTTTCAAGTCTAAAAAGGATACTTAAAAAAAAATAATTACCTTATCAGTTACCCCCTAAGCCTCCTTTAATATGTATCACATAGAAAGGATTAAGATATGTTTTGAGAGATTATAAGTCAAGGTATGTCTTATCTTCCTTTGGGAAGAGACATTTAAGCCCTTAGTGATTTGAAATGATTTCAAAGGGAAGGGGACGCAAATATCTTAGGAAGATCATGTAACAATGTGCAATGAATGTTTGTTGGCTTTTAGCCTTTTTATAGTTAAGATGAGATGTCATCTATCCTTTATTTATTGTTAGAGAATAAGGATTACTCATATATAAAAACCTTCGTTCATTTTAAATTGTGATTTTTACTTCTACTAAAATATCTCTATCTCCTTAACTTAGGAGCTTTAAGACATAATAACAATATATTTTTATCATACATCAATTTTTCTTGTTTAGGTAAACCAAATCTTTATCTTCTTATTTTCTTGCATGATTTTCGTCTTGGTTTTTCTTCTTTTCTTTAAAAGATTTTGAATGATTTCTAGAAAAAGGAAAAAGAAAGCATCCTATAAGGGGGATTTTACCTTAACATTAAAAAATAACAGTGCTCGTCAGAAATCATAGGCCATTAGGATTGGCCCATGATCTAGAATCAATGTTTCTCTACCTTCCCCCTCTAGAAGAAAGGAAGATAGAAGTCCTCAAAAGGTTACAAGCCTTAGAGGAAAAAAAAAACATGTGCTCAATACTCCCACTAATAATGTTTAAAGCATGGTAACTCTCAATCAAATGGATGAGGCCAATATCCAACAACTAGAAGATTATATGATCTTGCTACCAAAACATAGTAACCATGTTTCAAAGGTCACTAATAAGTATAATGGAGAAATTTTTTTAATTATTACCCTTTTTTACATGTATAAGTTTGGGTACTTGTTTTCTTTATAAGGTTTATAAATAAAGTGTTCAGATATTACAATCTAAGTCAAGCTCGACTCCATCTTAATGGATGAACCATTCTTTCTACATTCAATAAGTTTATTAAAATGTTGGATGAGGAACTTATAGTCAAGGTTTTTAGGCAATGTTGCACTATAATTAAAAGTATTGAAAGAGAGCTTTTCTTTCCGTTGGTTCTTTAACTTAGCTAATAAACCAAATGGACCTTTATGGAAGACTGTCAAAGAAAAGTCATCCCACTCGAAGAACAGAAAAGGACATTAAGTGGTGGTGAGCTATCACGGGACAACAAAGCCATAAGACGGGTATAGTGCCATTTGGGGTTGTGCTATTAGTGGAGAGCAACATTTGCGAGTGTGAATGACAAAGTGTCAAAACCTGATTTTTTTTATTTTTTTCTTATTTAAAAAATACAAAAAGTATCAAAATAACAAAAAAAATAAAAAAATATATATTTTTGATGTGTTTGCATTTTTTTGTAGCATTTTTAACATCTTTTCAAAAAAGTTCAAAATTAAAAAATTTACTTTTAACGCATTTGATTTTTAACGCACTCATTTCAAAATTATTAATCAATTTTATTGAGTTGACATTAATGTTGTGTTTTTTTCAAAAATATCACAATAGAAACAAAAAACAAAAAAATATTTAGAAAGGGAGACTAGAAATGCAAAAGAAAAAAAATTAGGGACCAAAGTGAGTTTTTTAAGTTACTTGAGGACAAACAATTGGGAAGAAAATGACAAATTATTTTGCCTATAAATAAGTGGTTGTACCACATATAAGAGAGGAGGAATTTTATGGAGGCCATTAATAAAAAAAACTAAATGAAAATACAAAAAAAAAACTCCATTAAATTGATATACTCTCCCAAAAATAATGCATAAAAAACCATTGACATATTATTTCTAAACCTAATCGCCAACCATTGTCCTCCTTTCTCTCCAGCAATAACCAATAACCAAAAATAAGCTCATTAGCCAATAACATATTTTCCCATCCCAAAATCTACGCTGATCATCTCACAATCTCAACTCCCCATAAAGGCCTATTTTCTTCTCATTTTTCTAGAGTTTTAAAACCTGAACAGGCCCGACAGGTCAACCTGGGGCCCGCCCGACCTGGGCTTAGGACTAGTCCGAGTGGAGGCAAAAATCCGCTTAGGAATTGGCCTGGAAAAACAAGATTGGTCGACCTGGGAAGTGGTCTAGTTGGTCAAACCTGGGTGAGACCTAATTAATTTTTATTATATTGACAGTCATTAAATGATGTCGATTTGACTTTTTAAAAGGCCAAAACACTTAAGACTAAAGAGTGAAGAAGAACGAAGTAATATTAGTTACAATTTGCAAACCTAATTAACTCAACTCTTTGAAACCCAGCTGAGGAGCAGAGGCGCAGAGGACATCTTGACCATTGATAGCTGTTGTTTCTTTGCGAAAAAGGTTTGAATCTCCTTTTAAAACATAGCATTTTTTGTACTCTCATTCTACGATGTACATACACATCTTTTTATCTAGCCTGTGTTAAGTCAGTCACCTTTTTGCCATTTCCTGTCGCTACCTCTTCTCTTCCTTCGACCTTCACGTCTTGGCCTATTGCACCGACTGCCTTTTCCTGTTAGTATTGCAACTACTCTTTCTTTCATTCTTTTTGTCTCGTATCACTATTAGACTTAGGACTTTTAAAGCATAAAAGAGTGTGTGTGAGCATAAGGATTGTTAAATTGAAAACACATACTAGGTTTTGCTTGTTTAATCAAAAGCAATTAATTACATGGTTAAAGCTTGAATTTTGATCTTTATAGATTAGTTTTTATCCAGGGTTTTTAGCTTAAATGAGGTTGATAGTGAACACCTAAATATCCAATATAAATGAATAATCTTGTTTAAGGAAACAAAATGTGCACCAACAACATTAATCTGTCAGGATATGCTTTTGGTATGTTTCTCTAACTCGATTTCTACATCAATTTCTGTCTTTTCTTTTTTTAGCCCCATTTCAACTTCTGCCAAAAAAATAAGAACTCTGTTATTTGCACTTTTTAATGTTAATCGATGATGAACTCTAGAATGTTGTTACCATGATTTGATGCTTATTAGTTATTATCATGATTCTTTTGATGTTGTTACAGTGTTACCATGATTTGGTAGTGAAAAGTGTGTTGTGTGGAGGTGTCTGTATTATATGGAATTAGATTGTTAGTTTGTTACAATTATGTTAAATTACATGATAAAAAATGCTACTAGTTTGTTAATTTCCTAAAGCATTGTGTTGAATCTGTGCCCCATTAGTGAATATGTATTGTGTCTGCATTTAGTGTATTATGTTGAATCTATATTGTGTCAATTGCATTGTTAATTCTTTTGCATTGAATAAAAATCATAGGGTTGTCATTGTTAATTTTATAAAGCATCAACTAAGTAGTCTCTTGAGAAATATGTAACATTAGGGCTATATTTCATGTAGATAACAACTCCTGGTACTCAAAAATCTCTTTAGAATTGTTGGCAAAGAAAGGAAGCAATTGAATGGTGCGATCTTGCTTTAATGAAGTGGATGATTAATGAATGTGTGTCATTTAATACTATTAACTATATGTATTATCAGTATGCTATAGTTGTTGTAGTAGCCATGAATCCTGATTATAAAAAACCAAACTTTCATACTATTCGTGGTTATTACTTGGGAAAAGCGGTTAATGAAGTCACGATTTATATTAAGACTTATTGAGAGATTTGGAAGAAGGCTGGTTGCATATTAATAATTGATGGATGGATAGATCAGAAGAGAAGGACTTTAATGAACTTCTTAGTATATTGTCCTAAAGGAATATTTTTTAAAAAAACTATAGATGTATCAGATATCTTAAAGATTGCTAGATTGTTGTATCAGTTGTTTAGAGAGGTTATTTGTATGTTAGGGTAGAAAACATTGTGCATATGGTGACTAATAATATTGCAAATTATAGTGTTGTTGGCAAGTTATTGATGGAAGAATTTCCTTTAATATTTTGGTCTCCTTGTTCTACTCATTGCATCAACCTCATACTCCAAGACATTGGTAAATTACAGTTAGTTTATTGTGTTGTTAGGCATGCTTCTAGTATTACAAAGTACATTTATAATCAATGTTATCCATTGTATTTGATGAGGAAGTTCGCTAGAGGAAAAAAAATACTTCATCCAGCTCCTATTCATTTTGCTACCAATTTCATTACATTGTAAAGCATTTTAGCTCATAAAGATAAGTTGAGAGCTATGGTGACATCTAGGAAATGGATCTCATCTGCTTATGCTAAAGATAACAAAGGAAGAAATTTTGTTGAGAGTGTGTTAAACTCTTTGTTTTGGGAAGAATATGCAATAAGTGTGCGAATGAGTAAGCCTTTAATTCGAGTTCTATGAATAATTAATGGTGATGATAGACCTTCGATAGGATATTTGTATGATGCTATTCATCATGCAAAAGAAGAAATGATGAGGAGATTTCAAAAGAGAAAGGCTAGAGTGAAACATTTCTTAGACATTATCAAGAATCAGTAGGATGAACAATTTTATAGAAATCTTTATGAAGCAGCATTTTGGTTGAATCCTCGATTTTAATATGATGCAAATATAATGGATAAACATATGAGCATATGAGCACCATTCATGGGCTTCTAGATGTTCTTAAGAAGTATGTACATGAAAATCTACCATTACAAAGTAAGATTACATGTGAGATAAAGTTGTTTAGAAATGTTGAACATGACTTTAGTCGAGTGCTTGTAATGAATAATCACACCCTTATGCCTTCAGGTATATAATTTTTATATTTAAAAATATTATTTGACAAAATCTCCTTTTACTTATTATTTTTTTGTATAGATGAATGGTGGATGACATATGAAACCATCTCTCCAAATCTATAATAGTTGGCTATACGAGTGTTAAGTCAAACTTGTAGTTTTTTGGGATGTGAGAGTATATTTAAATATATTTATTCCAAGAAGAGGAATAGATTGGAGCATCAAAGGCTTAATGACCTTGTTTATGTCCATTGCAATCTAAGATTGAGACAATATTTTTCTTTTCTCTAATTCCTAAAATATTATTTTATCTTGTTTAGTAACATCATTAATACTTATATTGTGTTTATCTTCACTTTTAATATATAGAAATCATTGGAAAGGATGAAATTATGATCCAATTAATGTTAAAACAATTTATGACATTGAAAATTGGGTAGTAGAAGATGACTCATCAATCTTGTCAACTAAAGAAGCACAGAGTTTTCACCAAGTTCAATCAATTATGACCATACAAGATACTTCAGATAATGATAATTAATAATTAATTATTTAGTGATAAATATTATTTTAAATAAATTTTTGTTTAACACATAATATTTATTTATTAATTGTGTTTGAAATGTAGATGTCATAAATGTTAATGATATTAAAGATGATTGTGACAATGAAGTTTCAAAAGAACACGCTGATGATTTATTAGGCGTTAACAAGATTGGCTCAATTCTATCAATATTTGATCTAACTTTGGCTCCTATGGACACAAAAGAACTTAATGTGTTCATTCAACAAAAGTGAATGTGTTAATTTAAAATTTATGTTGTTGGATGTTTTGTTTTAAATATTTTAGAATTTATCTGGTTGGATGTTTCGTTTTAAATATTTTAGAATTTGTATTTATTTTATGTTTTGGATATTGAATTAAAATTATATTATTGGTTTATAATTTAAATTTGGTTTATGTAAGTATTGCATTGTAACTAGTTATGTGTTCTTTTTATAGGTGTTTACTTTGGGTTGACTCGGGTCAACCTATCTGACCTGTGACCCGATCACTTAACCAGGTAGATGATTAGGTCGAGTTTCAAAACTATACATTTTCCAATGTCCTCTAACAAGATAAAAAAATTAATGTATTTTTATAAGTATAGAAGTGTCAAAGTAATAAATAACCCGGCAAGAATGAGGACAAATTAAAGAAAGGTTAATTATATAAATTATAGATAATAATACAACAATAACAATAACAACAACAATAATGAGAGCATTGAGATGTGATATTGATATAAGGATTAAACAATGATAAAAATAATTATCAAGGTTAGAGGATCCACTAATAGTATTTCAAACAAGTATAGTATAAACTCTTATTACTCAATTGAAAACCATACACAAGGGAGGTTTCAATCAGATTACAAATTGTTAACATGATTACATTAGTTATCTTATTTGAATAATGTTAATACTTGTAAATGTTGTCAGGTATTCATGATTATAACTTATGTTAACAACAAATCAAATTCCTTTTATAGCACAAGTGTCAGTTACACCATATGATTGGTGAATAGTACTCAAAGTGCATTTTTATCAAGGTTTTATATCATCATTTTGCACTTGAAGTATCAATAACTCCTTAACTAAAACATGTTTTATCATAACATATCTAATAATATAAGATACCTTTAATTTATGAAAAATGTTCATTTTAAATATAGGCCTATCATATAAATGAAAGTATTGATTGATGAATTTAAGAATTGAAATTGAAAGGACGAAGAGATAGCCAAACTTAGAAAAGAGATGCTGATGCAGTCCAAACCAGAACACTGTTTGGTAATTGGGTCATATCTGAAGATGTAGATCTCATATTTGGGTCTACTTTATATGGATAGAAATGTAAGATATAGGCATATACCTTTCATGAGAGTCCAAGATTTAAAAATATCATTTTTAAGTCCAAAATATAGCAACAATAAAAAAGTCTGAATCTATCTTATAACCCACACACTGTTCAGTGTTTGACCTATATCTAAAGTTCTAGAAGTCCAAATAACCTCCATTTTTTTCTGGAAATCCTAGACAATTGCCTACAACTTTCATGTTTCAAGTGATTTCAATTATAATGTTATTAATGATGTTTTGAGCAGACAAAAGAAGATAAGGATTGTCACCAAGTCAAAAGTTGACCACCCACTCATCGTTTAATCATCAAATTAATAATTTCTAATTTTGGCCTATAAAAGAAGGCATTTACCATGTATTTAGGCATCTTGGTCTCCAGATCAAGATTATGCTCTTGCTTTTTCTCTTTATATTTTTTGTAATGTTTATGTTTTGTTTTCATTAATATCTTGTTTATACCTTTCATTTCCTTTCTTTACTTAATTAACTTTTATTTTATTTATGTTTTTATTTTGTTTATTTATTTTTATTTCTTTCATTCATTATGTTTAGTTAAGTTTATTATGTTAAGGTGAAAAGGTTATACTAATGATGTAAGAATAAGTATAGTGTAAACTTAACATGACCTTTAATGTTGATACTAACATGTTTTATATTTGTTATTTTGTTCACTCTTTAATACTTTGCTTGTTAAATTACTAATCTAAATTTATGTTGTATAACACTTGGTATAATAAATGCTTGACACCTTTATAGCCTATACTGTATGGTATAACCGACACCTAAACTATGAGAGGAACTTGATTTATTGTTAACATAAGTTATAATCATGAATGTCTGACGAGATTTATAAGTATTAGTATTAATTGAATAAGATAAATAATGTAATCATGTTAATAATTTATAATTTGATTGAAATCTTCTTTGTGTGTGGTTTTTAATTGAATAATATGAGTTTATACTATACTTGTTTAACATACCATTAGTGGATTATCTAACCTTGACGTTTATTGTTATCATTATTTAATCTTTACGTTAATATTTTATCTCAAAGTTCTCATCAACTTCTTTATTATTACTATTACTATTACTATTATTGTTATTACTACTACTACTTCTATTATTATTATTATTATTATTATTATTATTATTATTATTATTAGTAGTAGTAGTAGTAGTAGTAGTAGTAGTAGTAGTAGTACCACTACTACTACTACTCTTATTGTTGTTGTTGTTATCTATAATTTATATAATTAACCTCCCTATGGTTCGACCCCGATTTTGCTGGGTTATTTATTACTTCGATACTCCTGCATTTGGGAGAAGATATTAATATTTTTTTCATGTCAGCTAGGCTATGAAAATGCCAAGTATTTGTTGTAACAAATGTCACACAACATCAATCTAGATTAAGCATATAACAAGCATTAGTATTAGTATTAAGAGTGAATAAGATAATAAATACAAAAAATATCAGTATCAAACTTTGAAATCTATATTGAGTTTACACCATACTTATTCTTACACAATTAATGTAACTTTTTCATCCTGATATAATAAACTTAGCTAAAAATAATAAAGAAGAGAAACATAAATGAACAATATAAGAACATAAGTATAGTAAAGGAAATGAAAAGTATAAACAAGAGATTAAGAAAAATATAACATGAAATAAAACTTAAACATTACAAAAATATAAATAAAAAAATAAAGAGCATGATCTTAATATGAAAACTATGATGCCTAAATGCATGACAAATACCTCTTTTATAGGTCAAAATTAGAAACTATTGATTTATTGACTAATTATTGAGTAAGTTATCAACTCTGGACTTGGTGATAATCTTTATCTTATTATCTGAATAAAACATCATTTCTAAGGTCAAAATTCAAACAAACTTAATGAAAGTTCTAGAAAATTATCTTTACTTTCCAATAAATTTTTTTTAGGTCATTGAGACTTCTAAAACTCAATATATGGGCTAAACACTAAATAGTTTCTAAGCTGCAAGGCAAATTCATACTTTTTTGTTATTGTTAAGATTTGGACTTTTAAACAACATAATTGAGTCTTGTCTTCGTTTGAAAATTTTAGGCTTATGTTTTAGCTTTCCATCCATATAGAGCAGATCTAAATCCAAGATTCACAGTTCTAGATATGACCCAATAACTGAACAATGTTCCAGTTTGGGTTGAACTAGCATCTCTTTTCTAAATTTGGCCTTCTCTTTGCTCTTTTAATTTCAGTACTTAAATTCATCAATCAATCCTTTCATTTATATTATAAACTTACATTTCATATGAACATTTACCATAAATTAAAGATATCTTATGGTATCAGTCTCGTTATTATAAAACATGTTTTAGTTAAAGCGTTATTGATACTTTCAGAGCAAAATAATAACATAAAACCTTGATAAAAATACACTTTACTTACTAATCACCCTCCCTCAACTTACACTCGTTCTCTTTCACTATTAAGCTCATCACTTAACAACTCTTTTATTTTTAGTTAAGATGACTATTGCCACCTTTAAGCACAAGCCAAAAACAACCATTTTCTTTAAATTTTTCTTAAGCTCCATCATACCAACCATTAAAACCAAAGAACCATCTCCTCAATCAAGAGTTCAATATCTCCTCCCAACTAGCAATCCTTGCATCAGTGACCACAATACTAGCTTCTCTCCACCATGACCCAACCACATACTATCAATCACATAAGCCCAACATCATCGACTACTATACCTAATCATATACCTCAGCCTCTTATATGGTTTCATCATCAATTATGATTTCTCCTCCCAAATAAAACACATATAAATATGACCCTCAACAACCTGTCTCAACCAAACCATAACCACAACTAGTAGCTTCTCTTCCTCTATTTTCCATATTGCCTTTTTCTTATTCTTCCTCAGCCACTATGAATTATAATAACTCCAACAAACACTTACACTTATAACTCTAGTAAACACTTTTCGACCTAATCTCAAATTAGTTTCTGAACAAATTTCTATAATGTTGTGAAATTTGAGATAAAATGCTTATTATTATGTATAATTTTTAGATTTTTTTGACTTTAATAATTTGGTTTGTTAGAACTACTCACCAAACTCTAGCTAGCCACCACCAACTACTCTTGAAGGATTTTTTTTTATCAGCAAATGTACTTATCTAATATTGATTTAAGATCCATCTAGTTAGAGATTGAAAACACAACAAATATGACACACCACAATAACACTTTAGTAGTTAACATTAGTTATAGTCATTGAGACTTGTACATATTATGTTGTTTTCTTTTCTAAAATTAAATATTTATTTTCATAAGCTAAGATATGAAGTATACCTAGAACTAATATGTAGGTTCTTGTCAGATCACATGTATACTAAATTAACTCACATGAGAATTACATATGAAGAGATCATTTATATTTATAAAAAGGCTCATATAATGGTTGTGTAAGTGATGCTTAAACTTGAGATCATTAAAATACTTTATATAAAAAATATTATGTTTTAATCTTGTTATACATGGTCCTAATCAATGGTAACAAATGGATAGATATTAAGTATAACATGAACTATATGAAGATATTTAAGTAATTAATATAAAAGTTATCACCCTATATGAATTAAGAAAAATATTTTATCTATTCTCAAATAGCATTGGTTATCAATCCTTGTGCAAGATGGAATGATATTCGAAAAGATTTTTAAATCTTTTTCAAAGAATCAATGATTATGATATTGAGAATAAATATAATTTGACAAAATAGACACAATTCATGCTATAACATCCATTGTTGATAAAGGGATAATAATTATAGTAAGAAATTGATTGTTAAAATGTTAAGTCGAACTATTTATAACTTTTTTAAAATTTAAGGAGATCATGACAGGGTGCTGAAAATTATATTTAATCTTCAAATATAAATCAATTAATTATTGAATTGATAATAAATTAATTTATTTAATCTTATTTTATTTAGGATTGTAATTTATATTTAGGTTAACCTATTAAGGAACCTAATGGGTCATACATATAAGAACCATTAATTAAAAATTAAACTTAGATGATTAATTAAGTATAACTTTATTGTAAATAAATTTTTAAAATGAAGGACTATAATTTAATTTATACAAAGAATTATAATTTTAGATCTTGAAAAAATCATATAAGAACTTGATTAATAAATTTAAAAAATTATTTTGAAATAATATATGTTATATTATTCAGGCAGCAAATTGATATTTTGTTATTTATAGGGTTTTCAGGTTCCTCTATAAATAAAATGTTATATCTCATATTTTCTATATAATAAATAATATGTAGTATAATATATAACACCTAAAAAACACAACAGAAAAGAGCAAGCACTCAAAAGCATAAGAATACCTCTTTTCTAAAAGATTTTGAAAAATTTTCACTTGTGGTTTGTGGGGATTACTATTAGAAGCTGGATACTTGGAAGACATATGATTTGTAATAATCCATTCTTGAAGTAATTATTTAAGGCCAAAAAGAACATTTGGTCTTCAGGTAATTTTTCTATATACCTTAAATAATTCTATATTTATCTAATAAAATCTTAAGACTTTTGAGATTTTTTTAAATTTAATATTTCTTTGGCGTGTATGTGTTTTGAGAAAACCAACATGATCAACTCAATTAGATTTAGAATATGAGATAAAATTGATCTCTCATGCAAACACCTAATGGATAAGTATAAGGTTATCTTTCAACAACAAACTCTTTAATGAAAACATATGGAAGTTTTGAACTCCATCAATGGTATCAATTATTTGCATAACAAATATAGTTACCACCTTAACAAAATTTGAGCAAGATGCCATACAAGGTATCAACTACAATATAGGTGTACAAGTAGCCTTAGGCCAATTACATGGCACGGTAGCCATATTGGTAGACAATTCAACTTGTGCTTAGGTAATACAATACCCTATAGGATGCCTTTAAGCAAGGCAATACCAATTTTATGTACCTTAAGAACCTATTATTGGATATGAACAAAAAAAAAATGATAAGATTGAACCAATGTAACACTTATGAGAGATGGAGCTAAAAATTAGGTGTACAACAAGACTTACATACCATCATTCATACTAAGGGTAAGCAAAAAACTTGAAAAACCAATTGAATCGAGAAAACCAAGAAAAAAATTAATCAAGAAAGCTAAACTAAGGGGAAAAAAATTAATTTAACTAATTAAAAAACCCTTAAAAAATTATGGTTTGATTCAATTTTAGTTTCAAATGCCTGAAACCAATTAAACCAAACCAGTTCAAATAGTACTTTGAACAAATAAAAGAGAGTATAAATAATCTAACCCTAAGTTAAAAGCAAAGTAGCCCCCTCAACTCCTCTTTCTCTTGACCTCTTATCTCTTCTAAATCCATCCCTAGATCTTATCTTCTCTATCGCACTCTCTTCTCTCTCTTAACCTAAAAGATTGTTGTTGATTTGATCTTGGGATACTTCCTTTTGCTTCTAAAGTATTGGCTAAGTAGATCTATTTTTCTTCTAGTTTTGACTAATTTCCAACTTCTATTTTCCTTAACACTTTGTGGGGCATTTTAGGTTTTTTTTTCTTTGCCTTTTCCATTATGTTGTAATTTGTAACTCTAGTTTTGCTTGTATATTAAATAGAATTCAATCAGGTCTTGATCCATATAAACTGGAACAAGTTCCTAATTTTTTTTTCTTGCCATTTTTTTCTTGATGGTTGTATATATATATTTTTTGCTTTTGTTCCTACTAACTGTAAAAATCATAAGGTCCCAAAAAGGAGTGAATAATTGTAAGTTTACCTTATTAATCTCAATCACTTTGTTAGAAAAAATTTGATAATGTTTTTTTTTTTGACACATTTGCAAACGTATGATTTGATCTATAGACTTCAGTTTAATTAATGAACTTCTCTTAGGCATATACTTATAAGTTTATGCTTGGTTTTACCTATTTTGAACAATATAAACTAAACCAAATCGAAACTAGTCACTTTGAACTGATTTTGGTTTAGTTTTGGTTTTGAATTTTAAAAAATAATCATTTTAGTTTGATTATTTTCGCAAGTGAAAACCAAATCGAACCGAGAATGATTTACCCTAATTCATACCATGAAAAGGTTGATTGACTCCATCCAATTCCTAGAGAAATTAGCGTTATTTATTTCAAATAGCTCTCTCAAAAAGATAATGAGTCAACACTAGAACATATCATTAAATTCACTTATTAATATGGTGATGGTATTGCGAATCCTTTAATAAAATTAAAGCTATATGGTTTTTCATTGACCAAAATTCCTTCCAGTAGTTCTTTTTATTATAAACCAATTCCATCAATAGTTTAGGGGAAATAGAGACTCATTTTTGTGATCACTTTTACAAAATAAAACTAAAGGTAACACTACCTAACTTGAACAAGATTTTTCGAAACCTAGGAGAATCCATAGAAGGTTATGCACTTCATTTTAGAACTCTAAAAAACAACAACGCCATAGTTATAACAGAGTAGAAATGTATCGAGTTAATTCTAGAGGGGGAGCAATGGAATATTAGAAAGAGGTTTGTTGAAATCAAATATATTGATATCTACATCTTTATTGATTATGTTGCTGGAGAAAGAAAGAAAAAACTTGTAGATAATTATAATTGATTTGCAAGGCTTCTATTTACCTCTATTTAGAATTCAATTGTTAATTATAGTTTCTCCTCTATAAAAAATAAAATTAGCATTTATCACACTTCTACATCATGAAGATTGATTAAAAATTTATTTTATTTAATAAAAGAGGAAAAAATATATGGATCTTATTCTTTGGGGGAAAAGGTCTAATTCAAGGAGTCATCATCTAGTATTGTGGTCATTAAAAACCCTAACTAGTCAACAAAAATTCTATGATAGAGGACTAGTTACGTGAAAAGAAAGATGTTATCACCACTTAAAAAACCTACCTCAGACAGGCTACAATATTGATTTTGTCTAAAATTGCTAAGAGTTTGTTGAATTACGTTTTTCATGATATATGACACAACTAAAAGATTGATATCTTCTTCCAAAAGTAAGAGTGTCGAAGTAATAAATAACTCGGCAAGACCGGGATGAACCATAGAAAGGTTAATTGTATAAATTATAAATAACAATAATATAACAATAACAACAATAATAATAGCAATACTAGTAATACTACTACTACTAATAATAGTAATAATACTAGTAGTAGTAATAATAATAATAATACTAGTAGTAATAGTAGTAGTAGCAGTAGTAATAGTAGTAATACTAATAATAAAAAAGAAGAAAAAGAAAAAAAAGTTAATAAGAACTTTGAGATGGAAGCTTAATGTGAGTATTAAACAATGATAACAACAAATATCAAGGTTAGAGGATCCACTAATGGTATATTAAATAAGTATAAACTCTTATTATTTAATTGAAAATCACACATAAAAGAGGTTCCAATCAAATTATAAATTATTAGCATGATTATATTAGTTATCTTATTTGATTAATGTTAATACTTGTAAATCTCGTTAGGCATTCATGATTATAACTTACGTTAACAACAAATCAAGTTCCTTTCATAGCTCTGGTGTCAGTTATAACATACAGTATAGGTTATGAAAATGCCAAGTATTTGTTATACCAAGTGTTATACAACATAAATCTAGATTAGTCATTTAACAAACAAAGTATTAAAGAGTGAACAAGATAACAAATACAAAACATGTTAGTATCAAACATTAACATCCATATTAAGTTTACACTATACTTATTCTTACACTATTAATATAACTTAACTAAACATAATAAAAGAAAGAAAAATAAATAAAATAAAATAAAAACATAAATAAGATGAAAGTTAACGAAGTAAAGGAAAAGAAATGAAAGGTATAAACTTGATATTAACAAAAGCAAAACATAAACATTATAAAAAAAATATAAAAAGAGAAAGCAAGAGCATGATCTTGATCTGGAAACTAAGATGCCTAAATGTATGGAAAATGCCTCCTTTTATAGGCTAAAATTAAAAACTATTAATTTGATGAGTAATTAATGAGTGGATGACTCACTCTTAACTTGGTGATAATCTTTATCTTCTATTATTTGCCCAAAATGTTATTGATAATGTCAGAATTAGAACCATTTAAAATTATAAAAGTTGTAGGAAATTGTCTTAGCTTTTCAGGTAAAAAAAATAGAGGTTATTTGGACTTCTAAAACTATAGATATGGGTCAAATACTGAACAGTGTTTGAGCTGCAGGATAGATTCAGACTTCTTTGTTGTTGCAACAATTTGGACTTAAAAAATACCTTTTAAATTATGGGCCCCATATAAAAGTTGTAGGCCTATGTCTTACCTTTCCATCTATATAAAGTAGACCTAAATCTAAGATCTACAACTTCAAATGTGACTCAATTACTGAATAGTGTTCCGGTTTGGACTGCACCAGCATCTCTTTTTTAAGTTTAGTCATCTCTTTATCCTTTCAATTTTAGTTCTTAAACTCACCAATCAATTCTTTTATTTATTTGTTATGTCTGCATTTAAAATGAATATTTACCAAAAATGAAAGGTGTCTTATATTATTAGATATGTTCTTAAAACGTTCTTGGTTGATGCTCTTTAAAATACTAGATATTCATTAGAGTATACATATTATGTTTTTTTATTAAATGAAATAATTATTCTCATAGACTCGGTTATAAAAAAGATACCTAGAATTAATATATAGGTGATTGGAATAAGACATACACTGAACTGACCTATATGATAATTCTATATAAAGATATTATATATGTTTCTGAAAGGCTCATATGATAATTTTATAATTGATCATCAAACTTAACATCGCGAAGTTATTTTATATAGAGAATGTTATGTTTTAATTCTATTACATGTTATCTCGGTAAAGGTAACAAATGAACATACATTGAATATAACATGAATTATATAAAGGTATTTGAGTGATCAATAAATAATTCATCACCCTACATGAATTAAAAAAAATATTTTATGTGTTGATTGTTAAATCCTTTCGCAAGGTGAAATAAAATTTGAAAAGAATTTTAAATTTTATTCAAAAGATCAATAACTATAATGTTATGAGCAAATATGATTTGATATAGCAAACACACTTCATCTTAAAATACCAAAACCGAAACATTATTGATGAGGAATAATAATTACACTGGAAACTAGTCACTGAAATTTTAAATTAAACCACTTATGAATTTTCTAATATTTGAAAAATCATGACATGTTGCTCGACAATGAACTAGATTTTCAAATATAAATTAATCAATTTTAGAATATATAATAAATTAATTGATTTGATTTATTTAATTCTATTTATTTAGCATTATAATTTATATTTGGATCAATATATTAGAAATAAATTAAATTGTGATAATTAATTAAGTGAAACTTGATTAAAAATAATTTTAGAAATTAAGTACAACAATGAATTTAATTTAAAGATTATAATTTTAGCTCTAAAATAATTAAGTAGAGATTTGATTGATTAAATTTCTAAAATTATTCTTAAATAATATATAAATTTTATTTAAGAGAAAAATATTTTTATTTATCTATAGAGTTTTTAGGTTCTCTATAAATATAAAATCATGCTTTTTATATTTTTAAAAGGTTAAACAACTATACAAGTCATAAAATAAAAAGATAGCATTCTAGATAAAACAATTCATCCCTCCTAAAAAAATAAACAAATAAATTATTTATGATAGCATTCTAGATAAAACAATTCATCCCTCCTAAAAAAACAAATAAATTATTTATGATTTACACTAACATAACATTTAAAAAATTATTCAATGCAAGAAAAAATTAGATTTTTAGATAATAAATTTCTAATAAATTTATTTAATCAAAACTTAGAAACTCTTAAATAATTTTATTTTATTATTTTATTTAGAAACCAATGAAAAAATTTTATAATTTAATTATATTTTTACTTTTTGTTATATTTACAAAATTTATATTTTGCATCATAAATTAAAAATAATTTCCAAAAAAATTAAAAGATAAAATTGCTGTCATATAACATACCTGAACGAACTAATCGTAGCAACACAACACCTTCTCTCTTTCACACACCTTATCTCTTTGTTTCTAAAAACAACACCAATTCGGGAACAATTTTATTTTTTTTTGTTTTTGTGGTTACGAAAATATCCTCAGAAAAATTTGAGAAAATTGTGGAAAAAACAAAAATATTTGATAGGAACAAAATCAACACTGGGATTTATTTGTTGAACCCATCTGTTCTTGCATAGATGCATTTTTTTTGTTAATTATGCAATTTCCATTGTGGGTTTTGTACCAGATCCATTCTAGAGAACTTATAGTGCTTGAATGGGGGGGTTTTGATATTCTTGTTCAGGAGGAATTTTACTGAAAAATGAACGGGAATTATTAGAAGTGTTTGTAAAGTTTATATTCATGGAAATAATAAAAAGGTGTGTGTGAATGAGTTGTTTGAAGTGATTTTGGCAAAAATGTGCCTTGGGGATGCAGATTTGTCACTGTGAGAGGAAAATGCTGGTGGTGGTGTACTGGGAAAGTTTAATTTCAGTCTGAGAAAAGAAAATGGTGGGCAAACCCCTTCAGATCTTGTCTCTAGGACTAGATCTTTATTCCTAAAGCTGAAATCGTTCAATCAACCTTATGATGACAGCAGACTGTGAAAGGCTACTGCTAATCTTTAAAGCTACTGATAACAAAAAAATTGTACCAGGCAAAAAGTATGGTGTTGCAGTGAAGTTTTGATCATCATGCCCTACACCCATATTCCCTGTGGCTCCTACAGCCTGTTTCCCACCATAAAGAACAGATCCTCTTCTATTTCCTTGAATTATGTCTTTTACCTTTTCAACCAAAGCAGTTCTGGATTACTTGATTCCGCAGAAGCCTCTGCCGGAGGAGTGACGATGTCATCAACTTGAAGCTTCTCAATTGCAACAGAGTTGGTATTCTATGCGCTGTTGGTTCTTTCTCCACGATCACCACCCCAAAATAAAAAAATAAATTTGTTATATAATACTATTTACTTAAATAATATTTTATTTTTATTTTATTTTCAAATCAATATTTAGTATTAGCTTTATTAGGATAGGTTTATATATATATATATTAATCAATTTAGTTTTTATTTAACTTTATTAACTTGAATTTTTTTCATAATTATTTTTTTAATTTTATTTTAAAATATTTAGTTGATTGAAAGTTAAGTATTTTAATTTATTACAGATTATTTTTAATGAAGTTATTATTATCTCATGATTCATGTTATAGGCTTGGTGAGTTGTTGTTGCATGTTCTTTTTACAATCTTGTTGTTTAATTTTATATTTTTAATATTAAATTGATTAAAAATTAAATTTTATATTAATTTTTTTTATCTATTCAGTTCTCTCAATCTCATTATATAAATAAAAAAGTTTAGTTAGTTAAAGTAAGTTGACTAGGGTCAATTTTTTAATTGATTTTTTAATTTAATTATTTATTATTGAGTTTATTGGAATTAAACTTTATAATTTATTTTGATTTATTTTTTATGAGATTATCATAATTTCATAACTTGATATATGAATTGACAAGTTAATCTAGGTTAACTCAAATCGGTCACATATATTATTGTTTTAATTTTTATTAAAAAATATCATTTAAAATATTTATTTTTATTTTTATTATATTTTATTAATTATTTTAATTATTTTAAAACTTGTTAAGATGATTAATTCATATTAAATCAATTCTAACATAAATTTTTTTTCTTATAAAAATATTATCAACACCAAAAAAATTTGAGTAAAAAAAAATAAAATCCAACAGCAGGTAATTATGTAGTGCATATCATATTTTGACTTATAATGATGTCTTTATTTGAAGAATAAAAAGGAGGAGAAGCCGAACTCAAGCTTAAATGTTTTCGAGTACTGGTGCGAAATAATATTATATATATAACTAAAACTTGTATTTCATAGAACACTTTATGTGCAAGACAATTCATTAGTCTATATTGTTTTGATGGCTTCCCAAGTGTGTGTGTCTATATATATATATAGAAAGTTGATGACAAAGATTTAATATTAATATTGAACTTTTAGTTATTAAAATAAATATAATAACAAACCTATGAATATTAAAAAAAATTATATATTTTTTAGTGCTTGGGTTAAGGATTTAAACTATACATATATATGCATTCCAGGGCTTGACCTAGCAGTGGAAGGGGTCTTCTTCCACTACACTTGGGTTCGAGCTCTGGTATGCACGTCTGTCACCCCCACGGTGCTTTACATGCCTACTGGGTTTGCAGGGTATTTAGTGGACCGTGGGGATTAGTCATGGTACGCGCAAGCTAGCTCGGACACCCCAGGTAAATAAAAAAAAAACTATACATATATATAAAGTTATAATATTAGCTTGATGATAAAGATTTAATATTAATATTGAACTTTTAGTTATTAAAATAAATATAATAACAAACCTATAACTATTAAAAAAAAATTATATTTTTTAGAGCTTGGGTTAAGGATTTAAACTATTATTTAATATATAAATCTCATAATATAATATGTAATTTCATAAAATATAAAGGATAAATAAAAACACAATCAAACTAATAGGTTTTTTATATATATATAATTATCCCTATATATAATTATATATAATTATGATTTTCGTCAAAAGTGGGGGGGTGCTTGTTACTATATAATACCTATATTCTTTGAGAATAAATATTTTTAGGATGGAGAGTGCCCCCTCCAGCCCTCATTTGTCTCTGCGTTTATCTTCTGTTAGTAATAACTAGATCATTGATCATGCTTCCTTACGGTTACTTCAAGTCATGCTATGCTATAATAAGGTAAAATTAATTTTTTATATAAAAAAATTTAGATATTATTAATTTATTTTTTAAAATAAAATATTAAATTATATAAAAATTAATTTAATATAACTTGATTAGCATAATAGGTTCAAAAATAACCTATAAAAATTTAGTTTGTTTAATGAAAAATCAAAACAACATCGTTTTTAAATGTGTGTGTGAGGTTGTTAGGGTCTCAAGATTTGGGTAGAAGATTTCGTAACTTAATTTGAGTTGATCCAAGTTGATTTAATAAATTATCATTTCAATACTTAAAACTTAATTCTTAATTAATTTACTATTGAATGATAAAATTGAAAATAAAATTTCACTAAAAAAATGAGTCAAGTCAACCCAGGATAACTTGTCATCATAGTTAATGAGATCAAGACAATCCTATAAAAAGCAAGTCTAAATAAATTATGAAGATCAATTCACAATCAACTCAATATTAAATGATGAAATTTTAAGAAATCAATTAAAAAATATACAAAAAATACCCAAGTCAATCGAACAAGCTCGTGACTAAGGTTATAAAACTAACATAATATCGTAGAATGCTGACTGAAAAATATTATGAAGCTTAATTATCACTCACTTAATATTAAAAGATAAAATTGAAAATAATCAACTAAAACGTGACAAAAATACCCCAGTCAACCAATCTAATTTAAGTCAACATAGCTAACCTACAAAACACGTGATTCAGATAATAAAATTGGAATAACTTCATATAAAATAAATCAAAATAAATTATGAAGTCTAATACTCAATAAAACAATCATTTTAGTTCATGACACTTAAACATGCAAGAATTGAACAATATTCAAATTAAAACTAAACTCAACAAACAATACCATTATCTTTGTTCACATGGTGACTTGTAAGATTTTTTATTTTAAATTATAATATTCTAAATTATATCCAAAAAATATATGAATCTCAACTTAACGAACCCAAAAAAATTAAAAAAATATATATAATATTACAAATAAACTAAAACATATTAAAATGAATTGCAAGCTCATATTTAACAAAATAACACAACAATAAACTCATAGCATAAAAGCAAGTCCATTTATATATGTATATATCATCTAGTAAATGGGATAAGCTCATTAATAACATAATTGCCTCCTCTGTTTAGTGGCCTTATCATTGGCTACAATATCATTAAAAGTTAACGTCTCTTCAAAGTTCATAAATGCAGTGTGGTAAACAGTGAACCAATAAGATACATAAATATATGCTTTATTTTCTTCCTCTAGATTAAGAAGCACATAGGCTAACTCTTAACCCTCCCATAACAACAAGTCAACGTAATATTCATCAAATACATACATCAAATTTCCATAAATAAAACACATCTTTCAATATATATTAATTCTAAAAAGTTAAGATTGTTTATGATATTTTAAATTTGATGTGCATATTACTTGTATTGCAAGTCTTTTAATGGAGAAACCTGCTTAGGGTTTCATATGTCTAATGTAATATAAAGCTTGCATGGTGGATTAATTAGAGTCATAATCATCGATTTTACCCTCACAACTTATGATGTGTAACACATAACTTGTATTAATGTCAACTATAATATGTTATTTGTAGTCAAACATCGTATCACCAAATTAGGGCAATATAACTCAACCATCTTAAAAAACTAGTGGACCTACTTTTGTCTAGGTGTCTTTTGATTAGTACTTAAAAATATATTTTTTATCAAAATTTTATATCATTATTTGCACTTAAAATATTAATAACTCTTTAACTAAAGCATGTTTAATAATAACATATCTAATAATATAAGATACCTTTAATTTATGATAAATGTTTATTTTAAATGTACGCCTATCACATAAATTAAAGGATTAATTGATGAATTTAAGAACTGAAATTGAAAGGACAAAGAGATGGTCAAACTTAGAAAAGAGATGTCAATACAGTCCAAACCAGAACACTGTTTGGTAATTGGGTCATATCTGGAGTTGTAGATCTTAGATTTAGGTTTACTTTATATGAATGAAAAAGTAAGACATAGACCTAAAACTTTCATATAAGCTCAAGACTTAAAAATATCATTTTTAAGTCCAAATTATAGCAACAACAAAGAAGTCTGAATCTATCCTTCAACCCAAAAGCTATTTAGTGTTTAGCCCATATCTAGAGTTCTATAAGTCCAAATGACATCAATTTTTTATCCAAGAAAGCGGAGACAATTTCCTACAACTTTCATGTTTTTAAGTGATTTTGATTTTGACGTTATCAATGACGTTTTGGGCAGACAAGAGAAGATAAGGATTGTCATCAAGTCAAGAGTTAGTCACCCACTCATCCATTAGTTATTAAATCAATAGTTCCTAATTTTGAACTATAAAAGAAAGTATTTGCCATACATTTAGGTATCTTAGTTTCCAGATCAAGATCATGCTCTTGCTTTTTCTCTTTGTATTTTTTGTAATGTTTATGCTTTGCTTTCATTAATATCAAATTTATGCCTTTTATTTCTTTAGTTAACTTTTATCTTATTTATATTCTTATTTTATTGATTTATTTTTCTTTCTTTCATTATGTTTAGCTAAGTTTATTATGTTAAGGTGAAAAGGTTACACTAATGGTGTAAGAATAAGTATAATGTAAACTTAACATGGACTTTAATATTTGATACTAACATGTTTTGTATTTGTTATCTTGTTCACTTTTTAATACTTTGCTTGTTAAATAACTAATCTAAATTTATGTTGTATAACACTTCGTATAACAAATACTTGGCACTCTCATAGCCCATACTACATGGTATAACCGACACTTGAGTTATGAAAGGAATTTGATTTGTTGTTAACATAAGTTATAATCATGAATGCCTAACAAGATAACTAATATGATCATGTTAATAATTTATAATCTGATTGTAACCTCCTTTGTATGGTTTTCAATTGAATAATAAGAGTTTATACTATACATTTTTGATACACCATTAGTAGATCCTCTAACATTGACATTTGTTATTATCATTGTTTAATCTTTACATTAATATTTCATCTCAAAGTTCTCATCATCTTCTTCTTTTTCTTATTCTCCTTTTTTTTCTTTATTATTATTATTATTATTATTATTGGTATTACTACTATTACTATCACCACTACCATTATTGTTGTTGTTGTTGTTGTAGTATTATTGTAATCTATAATTTATACAATTAACCTCCTTATGGTTCTACCCTAGTCTTTCTGGGTTATTTATTACTTCGACACTCCTACACTTAGAAGAAGACATCAATTTTTTAGTCATGTTATCTGTCTCGCTAATTCAAACTGCAGGAGAAACTACTAGTTTATCATCTTTATATGGAGCTCCCATTACCTATAACACAAATGTCAAAACAATAAAATGAGAGTAATAGGTAAAACTTAAATTGAATTACCAAAGAAGTTGTTCAACATGTACCTGGAAAGGTTGCTGCCTATCTATCTCACTTTGATAAAATAACAACACATGTGTAGGATTATTATCAAACACAGTAATTATATACCACCTAACATTACAAATCAGAAGCTTATTAACAATTGTTTTAGTCACATTTACATAAACATAATATAGTTGCATATAGTTTTGAACATTGCATTACTTGTATTCTAATAAAAGCTTAAGTGTAACATTTATAGTTTGTGACTATTATAATTAGCTTATTCAAAATCTAGGGATGACCCACCTAGAGATGCTCTTAAGACTATAGCTATGTCAAATCATTGAGTGATATTTTAAATGAAAATGAAAATTTATTTCATTCATACCAATAAAAGTAGCATGCATCCCCTAACCTATTTTTCCACATTCATGCATGCAACGTCATTAATACTTAAAAGTGTATTTTTATCAAGCTTTATATTATCATTTTGCACTTGAAGTATCAATAACTCTCTAACTAAAGCATATTTTATTATAACATATCTAATAATATAAGATATATTTAATTTATGATAAATATTCATCTTAAATGCAGGCCTATCATATAAATAAAAGGATTGATTGATGAGTTTAAGTATTAAAATTGAAAGGACAAAGAGATGGCCAAACTTAAGAAAGAGATGCAAGTGTAGTCCAAAGTGGAACATTGTTTGGTAATTAAATTATATTTGGAGCTGTAGTTCTCAAATTTAGATTTACTTTATATAGATGGAAAGGTAAGACATAGGCTTACAACTTTTATTTGGAGGTCTGGTTTTAATAAAGCTATTTGTAAGTCTAAATTATAGCAACAACAAAGAAGTTTGAATTTGTCTTGCAGCCTAGATACCATTCAATGTTTAGCCCATATCTTGAGTTCTAGAAATCCAAATGACCTCAATTTTTTTTTCTAAAAAGCTGAGACTATTTCCTACAATTTCATATAGAGTTCTGATTCAAATTATAACATTATTAATGATATTTTATTTAAACAATAGAAGATAAGGATTGTCACCAAGTCAAGAGTTGGCCACCCACTCATCAATTAGTCATCAAATCAATAGTTTCTAATTTTGGCCTATAAAAAAAAGGTATTTTCCATGCATTTAGACATCTTGCTTTCCATATCACGATCATGCTCTCGCTTTCTCTTTTTGTATTTTTTTAAATGTTTAAGTTTTGCTTTTATTAATATTTTGTTTATGCCTTTCATTTTCATTCATTTACTTAGTTAATTTTTATCTTATTTATGTTCTTATCTTGTTTATTTATATTTCTCTCTTTCATTATGTCTAGCTAAGTTTATTATGTCAAGGTGAAAAGGTTATACTAATGGTGTAAAAATAAGTATAGTGTAAACTCAATATGGACTTTAATGTATGATACTAATATGTTTTGTATTTGTTATCTTGTTTACCTTTAATACTTTGCTTGTTAAATAGTTAAGCTAGATTTATGTTGTATAACACTTGCTACAACAAATACATGGTACTTTCATAGCTGAACTGTATGGTATAACCTACATCTGTGCTATAAAAGGAACTTGATTTGTTGTTAACGTAAGTTATAATCATGAATACCTAACAACATTTACAAGTATTATCATTAATTGAATAAGATAACTAATGTAATTATGTTAATAATTTATAATTTGATTGAAACCTCCTTTGTGTGTGGTTTCCAATTGAATAATAAGAGTTTATACTATACTTATTTGACATACTATTAATGGATCCTCTAACCTTGATATTTGTTGTTATCATTATTTAATCCTTACATTGATCTTTCATCTCAAAGTTCTCATTAACTTCTTGTTGTTCTTCTTTTTTTAATATTGTTATTGTTGTTGTTGTTGTTTATAATTTATACAATTAAACTCCTTATGGTTTGACCCCGGTCTTGCTAGGTTATTTATTACTTTGACACTCTTACACTGTAATGTAACCATATTATTTGATAGTTTCACCCACATCTACCTAATATTTTATCCATGTTTATATGTAAAATGCCTTGATATTCTTTGTTTTATATTTTGAAGGCACTTTTGGATGCAAGATGTAAAAAGGAGTAAATTAGAGGTAATTGGCAGATTTGACATTTAGTCAATGTTTTGTACATAGCGTGAGTTCTAGATATCAAAATGAAGTAATTCTAATGGCATCAAAAGGCTAACATCCATACCTTTTTATAAATGTAATGCAAAAAAAAAATAAAAGAAAAAGAAAGATCATGAAAATCACATCCTTCAAAGTCAATTCTCGCATTCTACCACTATTAACCTTTGTCCATTCAAAATTCAATATCTGGATCTATAGAAGTCGAATTAAAAAAAATTGAATTTTTTTGGATTCATGACTCAAAGATCTATAAACGCTCTAAATTTCATCTAAGAACGATGTCATATGAGGGAGTTATGATTTTTCAAATATGACAACTAAATTCTATCAACAAACAAGTTTTGTGAAGAAATGAGTCCAAGTTATATTCCAAAGCTTCTAAACCAACATCCAACTTTTTATATCAGCAATTTAGCTCCTCTAAGTTAGAGCTTGAAAATTTCATGCAAGGCTAATTCTCTTTTATAGAAAAATAGTTATTAAAGTACTTAAATGTAAACTATCAACTTAAAGGAAGATATTTTATAACATAGAAACTAGGATTTCTTAGCATATAAAAAGAAAGAAATAAGAAAGAGAGGAAAGAAAAGGGGCAGTAGCCAGAAGTGAAGAAACACAAACTCTCCTATCTACAAACTAGAAATAATGCATAAACTCTCCTATCTACAAACCAGAAATAATGTTTTCTTCTATCTTTAAGAGTAATTGTTCCATAAATATGCAAGGCTAAGCTTGTTTTCTTGGTTGCAAGGATACACCAAACCTTTGGATTTCAAGAATCATGGGATTTATTCTTCCTTCTATTTTCAGTTTATATGATGAATGAATATAATTGTTTTTCTATGCATATTTTCTATGATTGTTGTTGATAATTGCTAGAGTGAAACTCTAAGTTATTATTGTTAACAATTTATTGCTAAGTTTGATATCAAAACCGGAGTTATGATGTATGAACTTGTTAAGTAACTAAGCTTGATAATTATGGCAGTACTATATTATTAAACTTAGGGAGAATACTCAAATATCTAGTTCTTAGGTCTGCCATTGAACTAAATCATTAATATGAACATTGTGATTATTTATTGGTTAGGGTTAGTTATACGACAGATCTGTTAATTAACCAACGTTAAGAAAAGATAAAAATTTAGAATATAAATTGTAGTTTTGTTTCAAGGATCGGTTCTAATTTTTGTTGATGGATGTATGTTTGCGACCAATGTTTGTTTTCTTGATAAATTTTGGTTTTAATTGATTTTGCTTGCTAGTTTTTTTTTCTATATTTTAAATCATCACAAATCAAACCCCCCCTAAATTGTATAGCGTATAACATAAAAATATGAACAAAATCTTTCTCGTAGGATCGACCTCTTGCTTGCTCTATACTATCTTACGTGTTGTGTTTTAAGTTAGGGTAATTAATTTGTGCAATCGCAACATCGCAACACACTTGGAAAAAGACATCAATATTTTAATCGTATCACAATGCATATATATTTTTACAAGCATGCCAATATAGCAAAAACCTAGCTATATGATTAATACTTAAAAATATACTTTTATGAAGATTTTATATCATCATTTGCACTTGAAGTATCAATAACTCATTAACTAAAGCATGTTTTATACTAACAAGTTTGATACGATAAGATACCTTTAATTTATGATAAATGTTCATCCTAAATATAGTCCTATCACATAAATGAAATGATTGATTGATGAGTTGATGTATTGAAATTGAAAGGACAAAAAGATGGCTACACTTAAAAAATAGATACTGGTATAGTCCAAACTAGAATACTATTCGGTAATTGGATCATATCTAAAGCTATAGATTTCAAATTTAGGTCTACTTTATATGGATGGAAAACTAAGATATAGACTTAAAATTTTCATGAGTCAAGATTCAATTCTGCTATTGGAAATCCAAATCTTAGCAACAATAAAAAGTTTTGAATCTATCTTCCAACCCAGACACTATTCAGTGTTCAGCACATATCTCGAGTTCTAGAAGTTCAAATGACCTTAATTTTTTTTTCTTCTAAAAAGCTGAGATAATTTTCTAGAACTTTTATGTGGAAGTCTAGTTCAGATTTTGACATTATCAATGATATTTTTGCCAGACAAGAAGATAAGGATTGTCATCAAGTTAAGAATTGGCCACTCAATCATCAATTAGTCATCAAATCAATAATTTTTAATTTTAGCCTATAAAAGGAGGCAATTGTCATACATTTAGGCATCTTAGTTTCCATATCAAGATCATGCTTTTACTTTCTCTCTTTGTATTTTTGTAATGCTTAAGTTTTGCTTTCATTAATATCTTGTTTATACCTTTCATTTCCTCTCCTTTACTTAGTTAAATTTTATCTTATTAATGTTTTTATCTTGTTTATTTATGTTTCTCACTTTCATTATGTTTAGCTAAGTTTATTATGTCAAGGTGAAAAGGTTATACTAATAGTGTAAGAATAAGTATACTGTAAACTTAACATGGACTTTAATGTTTGATACTAACATGTTTTATATTTGTTATCTTGTTCACTCTTAATACTTTGCTTGTTAAATAGTTAATCTAGATTTATGTTGCATAACATGACACGACTAAAAGATTAATGTCTTCTCCTAAGTGCAGGAGTGTCGAAGTAATAAATAACCCGACAAGACCGGGGTCGAACCACAGGGAGGTTAATTGTACAAATTATAAACAACAATGATACCAATAATAACAACAACAACAACAATAATAATAAAAAAAAAAAGTTGATGAGAACTTTGAGATCGTAAGGATTAAACAAAGATAATAACATATATCAAGGTTAGAGGTTCCACTAATGGTATGTCAAACAAGTATAGTATAAACTTTTATTGTTCAATTGAAAAACATACATAAAGGAGGTTCCAATCAGATTATAGATTGTTAACATGATTACATTAGTCATGTTATTCAATTAATACTAATACTTGTAAATTTCATCAAGCATTCATGATTATAAATTATGTTAACAACAAATCAAGTTCCTTTCATAGCTCAGGTGTCGGTTATACCATACAGTATGGGCTATGAAAGTGCCAAACATTTGTTGTACCAATTATTATACAACATAAATCAAGATTAGTCATTTAACAACCAAAGTATTAAAGAGTGAACAAGATAACAAATATAAAACATGTTAGTATCAAACATTAAAGTCCATATTAAGTTTATACCATATTCTTACACCATTAGTGTAATCTTTTCACCTTGACATAATTAACTTAGCTAGACATAATAAAAGAAAGAAAAATAGATAAACAAAATAAGAACATAAATAAGATAAAAGTTAACTAAGTAAAGGAAAGGAAATGAAAGGCATAAACTTGATATTAATGAAAACAAAGCATAAACTTTACAAAGAATACAAAGAGAGAAAACAAGAGCATGATCTTGATCTGGACACCAAGATGCCTAAATGCATGGCAAATGCCTCCTTTTATAGGCCAAAATTGGGAACTATTGATTTGATGACTAATTGATGAGTAGATGGCCAACCCTTGACTTGGTGACAATCCTTATCTTCTCTTGTTTGCCCAAAACGTCATATTGATGACGTCAAAATTAGAGCCACTTGAAAACATCAAAGTTCTAGGAAATTATCTCAGCTTTCTTGTGTAAAAAATTCAGCTCATTTCAACTTCTAGAACTCTAGATATGGCTAAAATACTGAATAGTGTTTGGGCTGGATGACAGATTCAGGCTTCTTTATTGTTGCAACAATTTGGACTTGAAAATGACTTTTTTAGATCTTGGGCTCCATATAAAAGTTGTAGGCCTATGTCTTAGCTTTCTATCTATATAAAGTAGATCTAAATATGAGATCTATAACTCTAGATATGACCCAGTTACCGAATAGTGTTCCGGTTTGGATTGCACCGACATCTCTTTTCTAAGTTTGATCATCTCTTTGCCTTTGCAATTGAAGTTCTTAAAGTCATCAATCAATTCTTTCATTTATGTGATAGGCCTACATTTAAAATGGACACTTATCACAAATTAAAGGTATCTTATATTATTAGATAGATTATTATAAAATGTACTTTAGTTAAGGAGTTATTGATACTTCAAGTGCAAAATGATGATATAAAACCATGATAAAAATGCACTTTTGAGTACTAATCATAACACTTGATATAAAAAATACTTCGCACTTTCATAGTCCAACTGTATGGTGTAACCGACACTTATGCTGTGAAAGGAACTCGATTTGTTGTCAATGTAAGTTATAATCATAAATACCTGATAATATTTACAAATATTAGCATTATTCGAATAAGATAACTAATGTAATCATGTTAACCATTTATAATCTGATTAAAACCTTTTTTATGTATGGTTTCCAGTTGATTAATAAGAGTTTATACTATACTTGTTTGAAATATCATTAGTGGATCCTCTAACCTTGATATTTGTTGTTATCATTATTTAATTTTTACATTGATCTTCTATCTTAAAGTTCTCATCAACTTCTTTATTATTATTATTATTATTATTATTATTACTACTACTACTATTATTACTACTATTACTATTATTATTGTTGATGTTGTATTATTGTTGTTTATAATTTATATAATTAACCTCCTTGTGGTTATACATATCTCCACTAGATGTATGAGGTTGAGTCTTACCTGGTGCCTCATAAGTACCTGTAGTATACTAATTTTGAGCATTTTTAGCTAGCAAGTATAAGTGCTCTATTGCTTCGTCAGAGTCTTTATTTTTAAAAGTTTCATTGCACATTAATTTTATCATTTGACTATTTTTATGTGTTAACCATTCATAAAATTATGAAATCAATCTCCATGTTTTAAAACCATGATGAGGTTAAGTATTAAGCGAGTCCTGATACCTATCCCAATATTGGTAAAATGTTTCTCCTGGTTTTTAAGTAAAAGTGATGATTTGTCTTTTGAAAGAGTTTGTTTTGTGAGATGGGAAAAACTTCTTCAAAAATTGTTGTTGCATTTCATCCCAAGTATCAATGGATCCTAACCTAAGATTTTATTGTCATGTTTTAGCTTTATCTTTTAATGAAAAAAAAACTTTAATCTGATGGTGTTCATACTACAATTTAAGTCATTATAGGTGTTACAAACTTCTTCAAATTCTCTCAAATACAAATATGGATTTTCTAGATCTAAGCCATGAAAAAAGATAAAAGTTAAATAATGTTTGGCTTAAATTAAAGTGAGAGGCATCAAGAGAGAAACTTATGCATGAGGGTGTCTTGTTCTTGTAAGATTTATGTGATCTTTAAGTGTTTTAACTCGGCTATTCTCATTATAAAGTGACTGGTTATCTTCATCGGCTTTTTTTTTTAAAAATGATAAGGATACCCTACAAAGTTTACCACTTACTGTACGTGACCAAACTCTCACGCACATGTAGGAAGAAAATAAAAGAAGAAGGAAACAAAAGAAAAGAAACAAAAGTTAGCTATAAAAAGAAAATAAAAGGTGAAAATAAAATAAATATTATAATTTATACAAGAATTTACCTCCTTAACAACGGTGTTAAAAACTTCACACGAACAAAAAGTTGATATCATATCCCAAGTGCAGCAGTGTTAAAGTAATAAATAACCAAGCAAGACCGGGGTTGAACCATAAGAAAGTTAACTATATAAATTATATATAATACTAAGAAAAAGAAAAAGAAGAAGAAGAACAACAACAACAACAACAATAACAACAACAATGATGGCGGTGGTGGTGAAGATTAGTTAAATAGGACTTTAAGATGTAAGATTAATGTGAAGATTATACAATGATAAAAATAAATGTCAAAGTTAGAGGATACACTAATAGTATTAGAAATAAGTAAAGTATAAACTCTTTATTAATTATCAACATGATCATATTAATCATCTTATTTATATAACACCATACTTATAAATTTTATCAAGTATTCATGATGCTAAATTATATTGACAACAAATCAAGTTCCTTTTATAATAACGATGTCGGCTGAAGACTATGAAGGATCAAGTATTTGATGCACCAAGTGTTATACAACACAAATCTAGATCAACCATTTAACAAGGTATTAAAAATTAATAAGATAAAAATAATAAGACATGTTAATAGCAAGTTGTTTAGGATATAAGAATTGAAGTCTATATTGAGTTTATATTATATTTATCCTAACACCATTAGTGAAACTCTTTCACTTTGACATAATTAACTTAGCTAGACATGATTAAGAAGAATAGCTTAAAGAAACAATATAAGAACATAAATATAAAATAAGTTAACTAAGTATGGTAAAGGAAATGAAAAGCATGAATAAGAGATTAACGAAAGCAAAACTTAAGCACTATAAAAATATAAAGAAAGAGAGCAAGAACATGATCTTGATATAGAAAACAAGATGCCCAAATGAATGGCAAATGCCTTCTTTTATAGGCTAAAATTCAAAACTATTCATTTGGTAATTGATAATTGATATAGTGGCCAACTATTGATTAAAAGACTTGGTGGACAACATCACTCAAGCACTTTGGTTAGCTGAATTGACATTGATGCAATCAGAATTTAGCAAAATGTTCTTTATGAAAGTTGTTGAAAATTATTTTTTCCTTCCACCTATCAAAGTTCAGATAATTTAGACTATTACAGCTCAAGATATGTCTAAATTACTAAGCAATACTACTGGTGAACATGGTAGATAGCCCTTATGCTCTTGTTTAGATGAAATATCATTTCTACCATTTGAATTTGAGCTGGTCCTCTTCATGAAAGTTGTTGAAAATTATCTTTTCCTTCCACCCAGTAAATTTAGATCATTTTAACTTCTAGAACTCCAGTTATGGATAAAACTCTGAGTAGTGTTTGGGCTGGATTGCAGGACAGGATCAAACTTCTTTTTTGTGGCCAAACTTTGAATTTGAAAATGGAAAATTTAGGTCTTTCCACACCTATGAAAGTTGTAGACCTATTTTTTATCTTTCCATCCATATAAATTAATATGAAATCCAATATCTATAGCTCTATAATATGATCTGATAACTAAACAGTATTCAAATTTGAAGTGAATCGGCATCTCCTTTGTAAGCTTAGCTTTTTCTCTGTCCTTTCACTTCTAATAATTAATCACAACAATCAATCCTTTGAATTGCGAGAATACTTGTATTTAAAATAAGCATTTATCATAAATTAAATATATCTTATATTATCAGACTTATTATTATAAAACATGTTCTAGTTAAAGAGTTATTGATACTCCAAGTGTAAAATAATAATATAAAACCTTGATAAAAATGCACTTTTAAGTACTAATCACTTATCCCAAGTACAGAAGTATTGAAGTAATAAATAATCTGACAAGACAGGGGTTAAACCACAAGGAGGTTAATTGTATAAATTATAGATAACAATAATACAACAACAACAATAGTAACAATAATAATAATAATAGTAATACTAATAGCAGCAGCAGCAGCAACAAGAGTAGTAGTAAAGAAGAAAAAAAAAAGAAGAAGTTGATGAGAAATTTGATATGGAAGATTAATATAAAGATTAAACAATGATAACAACAAATGTCAACATTAGAGGATCCACTAATGCTATGTCAAACACGTATAGTATAAACTCTTATTATTCAATTGAAAACCACACATAGAGGAGGTTCCAATCAGATTAGAAATTATTAACATGATTACATTAGTTATCTTATTCGATTAATGCTAATACTTGTAAATCTTGTCAGACATTCATGATTATAAATTATGTTAACAACAAATCAAGTTCCTTTCATAGCTCAGGTGTCGGTTATACCATACAGTATGGGCTATGAAAGTGCCAAACATTTGTTGTACCAATCATTATACAACATAAATCAAGATTAGTCATTTAACAACCAAAGTATTAAAGAGTGAACAAGATAACAAATATAAAACATATTAGTATTAAACATTAAAGTCTATATTATGTTTATATCATATTCTTACACTATTAGTGTAACCTTTTTACCTTGACATAATAAACTTAGCTAAATATAATTAAAGAGAGAGACATAAATAAACAAGATAAAAACATAAATAAGATAAAAGTTAACTAAGTGAAGAAAAGGAATCGAAAGGTATAAATACGATATTAATAAAAATAAAACTTAAACATTACAAAAATACAAAGAGAGAAAGCAAGAGCATGATCTTGATCTAGAAACCAAGATGCCTAAATGCATGGCAAATGCCTCCTTTTATAAGCCAAAAATAAAAATTATCGATTTGATAACTAATTGATGAATGGGTGGCCAACTCTTGACTTGGTGACAATCTTTATCTTCTCTTATCTACCTAAAACATCATTAATAACGTCATAATTGGAACCACTTGAAAATATGAAAGTTGTAGAAAATTATCTCAGCTTTTCAGGAAAAAAAATGGAGGTCATTTGGACTTTTAGAACTCCAAATATGGGCTAAACACTGAATAATGTTCAGGTTGCAGGATAGACTCAGCTTTCCAAAAAAAATAGAGGTTATTTGGACTTTTAAAACTCCAAATATGGGTCAAACACTGAATAGTTTTTGGGCTGTAGAATAGATTTGAACTTTTTTTATTGTTGCTACATTTTGGACTTAAAAATGATATTTTTAAATCTTGAGCTCTCATAAAAGTCATATGCCTATATCTTACATTTCTATCCATATAAAATAGATCCAAATCTAAGATCTACAGCTTCAAATATGACCCAATTACCGAACAGTGTTCTGGTTTGAACTACACCAGTATCTCTTTTCTAAGTTTGACCATCTCTTTGTCCTTTTAATTTCAATTCTTAAATTCATCAATCAATACTTTAATTTATGTGATAGGCCTGCATTTAAAATGAACATTTACCATAAATTAAAGGTATCTTATATTATTAGATATGTTATTATAAAACATGCTTTAGTTAAGGAGTTATTGATACTTTAAATGCAAAATGATGATATGAAACCTTGATAAAAATGCATTTTTAAGTACTAATCAACCATACTCGAGTTTTCATCTAGATAGACATGCTTTTACTTGAGTTCTAGTGTTATCACTTCATTTTAGTTCATTAGGTAATGGATATAATCCAATGTCATATGTTGATCTATAACTTTAAACAAAGTAATAACATATAAGAATAAATTGAACATGGTCAATGGAATATCTGACATTTACTATATATTCAAGTTTTATCCCTCAATCTAATTGTTTGCCTAACTTGGACTACACTCGATTTTAACCTTGAAAACTAACATTCAACATCAAACAACATTGAAGTGTGATCTCTTGATTTATCCGTACTAACTATTAATTCAACTTGTACCATTAGAGGCCACATTATTTCACTTTAAATGAAATCAGTTGCTTGACCTTGCCTCCTAGCCGAATAACTATTACATTTATAGTTTATCAATTAAATTAGAGCAAAAACAGGCATTACATGAGCACTTTTCAAGACATAATTAAAGGATTCTAATAGATTGGTTTTATATTGCCATACCTGTGACCGCTTCATAAGAAAGTTCTTTTTTTTTTATGGTTCATGCTCGAGCCATTCTTGGTATGTTAGGTCTAAGTTGCATATTCCCAAGAACCATATATCAAACTTACATCTTAAAGGTTCATAACTCGTCTTCATCAAATCTTTAAATTTGTGATTGAAGTCATTGATGAAATGTTGAGCATAATATTAAAAATATCCTAAAAGTTCTTGCAATATTTGTGCCATTCCATTATTAATTTATGCATTTGTATCTAATATTACACAAATGTTAGTTCATTCAATGGTAATGCATCGCTGCAAAAAAATTATGAACCATTTCTTGTTGTAATTCTTTTATTTTTCAACCACTACAAAATCCAAAGGAAATATCCTATTATCTGCATAAAAACAACTACAATCAATAATTTTCTATTATATCACTCATACAAATACATACCATCAATACTATAAGTGACCTATAACACTTAAGACCTTCAACTAAAGGTCCAAATGACTAGAAAATCTTTTCTAAAAACCAATGTGCTATCATTAAAATCTCCTTTATGACCCCACTCAACAATCATTCTAGGATTTGATTCTTTTGATGCCAACAACAATCTTGACAACATTTCAAACGACTTCTCATGTGAACTAAAAAGACGCTTAAGCACCTTCTGTTTTATAACTCATACCTAGTCATAGTAAATTTTATACTTGTAATGCAATTTTAGTTTGTTTCACCATCATAAAAAGGTTATTTATCACAAATGATGAAACAACATTAGCATCAAAATCTTGTATGATATTAATGGTGATTTTCAAGACAAGTATGGTGGTACAAGTGTGAGGCCTTTTTGACTTTATTATTCAAATGAATCCAATATTTTATAGTATTCTATAAATAAATATTATTAACATTCTAGTGCTTGCATATATTGTGATTAATAAAAAATAAAGGTTGACTATTGAACTTGATATTATAATGAATGTTCAATATATCATCACTTAATTGCATTAATTAAATCTAAAATATTTATCCATCTGTCATTATTAGTACGAAGCATCATATGTTATTTTAAATGTAATGGATATAGATCATGATTCAATCTAATTCATGTTATTTTAATTTTCAATTGAATGAAATCAATCCTAATTGCATAAAATCATAGCTAATTTAATACAATTCAATCACAAACTCAATTTCAACAATTTAGCCAAAACAATCAACACAAAATATAATTGATCATAATTCAATCTAATTTATGTTATTTTTATGCTTAATTTCATGAAATCAACCCTAATTTCATAAATTAATATCTATTCAATGCAATTCAATCAAACCCTAATTTCAAATAAACTTAATTTTTAAACTAACCCTAATTTCAAGCAAACAAAAATTAACTAAGAAATACACCAGATTTATAGAAATATAGGTTGTTTACCTTTTGTTTTCAACTGGGGAGTGATAGTAGTCTAGTAGTCCCCAAACACGGTAAACTTTCCCCAAAGAAGTCTTGCGAATGTCCACAACACGCCCACTTTATTTGATTGTAACTTGAATTGCCCCCGTCCTCATCTCACCCTTCCTCTTATCTCTCATTCAAATGACCTTCATTGACGAAGTTAAGGCCAAACCGCATGAGACGATATCCTCCGTTTTTTTTTTTCAGATTCCAGAGACTATTAATAACAAAGTTATGGCTACCGTGGAATCTGCCTTGAGTTGTTATTATTACAATGTTTTGAATTCCATGGAGGGATTTCATTAGACTAAAAACTAACCAAATCATTTAATTGCACAAATGGCCATAACTGCATAGTCCATATTATACAAATGAATAATGAATATTTTACACAATCAATCTACCACAACTTCTGAGGGTTTTCTTGAAGCACTGGGTGTCTATTACCACAACAAATCTCTTCCTTTTGTTTACCTCTGGAAAGAAAAATGTTCATCACCTGCATTTAAACTTCTGCGAATGCAAAAGACGGTTTACTAGCTACTGAATTGGTCTCAATAGCTGGGCTCTATTCTCGCGCCAGAACCAAATGGCTGCACTGTATTGTTCATTGCGTATTTTCTTTGTCGCTGCCTTCCAATCATACTTCTCCATATCTTGACGTGCTGCCTTACCAATGGTTTCTCTTAGTTCTTGGTTATCCAACAAAGGCTTTAACTTGCTCAAGCAGTCATCAAGATCTCCTGGATTAAAGAGAAACCCAGTTTTGCCATCCAGTTCTGGAGGAATTATATCTGGGATTCCCCCAGCACGAACTCCCACTACAGGAATTCCTGAAGACATGGCCTCCAAAACAACAAGACCAAGTGTCTCGGATTCTGAAGGCATAACGAAAACATCCCCACTAGCGTATGCCTGAGAGAGCTCTTCTCCTCCCAACATCCCAGTAAATACAGCAGGCATGCCAGTAAACATCTTTTCCAACTCCTCCCTGAAAAGAAAGAATCCATGTTTCCTAAAATAAGATGCTTGGAATTATCAAAACAATCTTTTTTAAAGGAGTAAATACGAATTTCATTGTCTAATTGTAATGGGAAAGTTTAGATATGGCTTAAAAGATCATTTTGAGAAATAACTTTGGTGGCAATTCAGTTCATAAAAATCAAATATTTGAAGCTGGTATGGGTCATAAATCATCACAAAGTATTTACTTCCCTTGAATTAATCTAAGTTTTAAAATGCAGTACCTATATGGCCCATCTCCAATAATGGCAATTCTTGCTCCTGGAAGCCTATCCATAATCCTGTTAAACCAAATTCATCAAATTGCAAAGATAAGGGCAAGAAATACTAGTCATATATTAGGAAGAATAGAGAGAAGAAATATGACTCTGTGCAAAATGGGGCGAGGGGAGTACTTAAGGAAAGAAATAAACTAGAAAGGAAAAAAAGACAGAAAGAATTATGATAGCTTAGTGAAGGAATTCCATCTCAAAATACCGCTAATAACAATAAAAAGTACCAGTCTGGCCACAAAATCCTTATTGGATACCCTTTAACTTTAAGGAAGATGTATTAGGTAGGATTGAAGGGGAAAAGAGAAAGAAAATTCTTGTTTATAGGAAAATGTCCTTGAGAGCATCTGATAGCAAAAGCTTTCAGACACTTTAGTTGACAATTAACCACAGTCAATGAGATCAAAGCATACTGAGTCCGCTCTACCAGTGCTTCGATATTTGAACTTTTAAGAAATGGTGGGTCTAAATTTGAAAAATGTAATAAGTTTTGCATCTAGTGATCTAGAAAAACAAATTAAATTTTCATTGATTAAAAAGAAAAAAAAAAGTGAGAAAGGATCATATGATACCTTTTGAGAAAATCCAAACTCTTCTCGACTCCAAGTCTTCCAACATGGACTATCAATGGTTTTTCAGGTTCACCATTGCTGTTTAGACCAAAAATATATGATGCTCTGATACATTTGAGATTCCTTGTCTAATGACCTGGTTGTCAAGGATGAGAGGGTGGCCTTACCTTAATCTCATTCGCATTTCATGAGAGCGGAAACGAGGGTGGAAGCTCTCAGAATCAACACCCTTATTCCAAAGACGAATCTTGTTAGCTGTAAACAAGGTATAACAATCAACTTAAAACACAGCTGTATGGACATAGGAGCAAAATTTCATTGAAGAGATTTCAGGAATAAATCGCATTATGCACCAAAATTGACACTGGAAAAAGTAAAAAGCTAAGCAATCAGGAATTGGATGTTTATGTACACCTGTTGTCACCCTAGCTGCTTCAAGATCCCTCCCAATAGCAGCTGATGGCACTAGTGTGAGATCGGCTGCTCTGTGAAGAAATTCTGATGGAAAGGGAATACATGTCATTATTGATAAAGTAATCAGCAGCCTTCAGAATTTCCAGAACTATGGGTACAAAATGCATAATACATACTTATGATCATCCACATGGGTTTCACCAGCCAGCTAAAAGTGTACCTTGGGATGTATCTGCAAATGAAAATAAATAATTAAACTCAGTAAATAACCACTTGACACATCAAGGGAAATCTGGCATAAGAATTTGAAGCAACAGCATAAACATGTGTAGCACAAAGCCAGAAAGGCAAACTCACACAGGGACATGAGTGTGATAGGACATCACAATGGGGACACTCAACAGTTTTGCAATGGCAAGGGCACCAAAAACCTGCGATACAAGATTGTGACTGCCAGCCATGCTTATCCAATAAATAATAAAGATTTGTTTGCTTCAAAGGCAAACCTCACCATTATCCCAGGTGATGATGCATGTATTATGTCAGGCTTAAACCGTGCAACCTCTGAAATTATTCTTGGACTAAGTGCTAGAGAAAGGGGCACCTTCTGATACCAGGGGAAGGGGAAGCTGTAAAGAGGGAAAAGTTTAAGAACCGTAAGGGGAGAGCTCAAATGTCAACGCTATTGATCAAGTTGGAATAATGCCCAAGTTCCTAGATTATGCAGCTCAACCAAGAAAATAATTAAAGCAAACCAAGATAGGCAAACAGAAAATATAACAGAGAATTAGAAGAAAAAAATGACGGGAAATAATGACTACCATAACTTGACAATCATACATGTGACCATAAAATAACCGTGAGGATGGTTGCAATCAGTGTTGTCAAAGGTGAAAGGCACTAAAAGACATCAAGCCTATAAAATGCCCAAGGCGCTAGACGCGCGCCTGGGCACCTACCCAAATGACCAAGGCGATATGCTATATACATTGGATCAATAGAAAATCAAAAGAAAATATTAAATACCATAACATAGTCACATAAAGTTATATTTTTCACCTTTGAAACAAAATAAGATAATTTAAAGTAGTAAGTAAACAAATAAATTAAAAAGCAAAATTAAATATCATCATTATTCATTAATCTTCAAAAACATCTTCATCATGCTTTCCTCTCCTTCACTTGAATCCTCCATTTCATGATTATAATCCAAATCCTCATCTCTCAAACCATACTACACTTGTATAGATGTATTGTTCTCTGACTCCCACTATTGAAAAAAGAAAGCATGGCTGGTGTTTATCTTCTAATTGTCCTTCATTGTCTGTTTGTCTCCCACTTTAATCATTTTTTTACCCTAATCTTTGATTTTTACAAAAATATTCCTAAGTTGTTTCTCATGGTAAAAAAAATAAAAACAAAATAGACAAATAAGTGAAAACATAAATTAATTTAAAAAAAAAAAGGAAAAATCCAACAAAAAAGGAAGAACTTCAAGCAAGCGCTAGCCTTAACACCTTGCACCCGCTCACAAGGCGCTTGCCTAGACAGCGCTTCATTGAAATCCAAAATCCAATGCCCGAGGCTAATAAGGGTGTTGGGGCCTCGCCTTGCCTTATCTCAACGTCTCTTGACAACACTGGCTGCAACACTCATTGACACTAAAAATTTTTAATGATCAATATTGCATAAAAACATTTCTGATGGGCTAAACAATACACCCCCTTCAACTCGTCAATATATTAGGATATGATAATGTACAAGCCACAGGAAAAGAGCACACTAGATAAAGGTTGTTGTAGCAACCTCCGTGATCCAATCAGTTTGGCTCCATAAAATTCCTGGGGCACCCCTTCATGTGTTGTCACAACCATCACCTGCAAATTACTAAGCTAACTTGTTGATACTGTGAAGTGATAGAATTTTTACCAAATAAAAAAAAGTTTCAAAATCAATGTCTTTGTAGCTTAAACATGCCAAGCTGATTAGGCTGGAATTAACAAATAGAAAGACAATGACAAGCTATATCAAAAGTTGTCTATCCAGCAAGTGAGGTTCTAGCCTAGCGGTGGAAGGACTTGTCCCTTTCCTCTGCATCAGGAGTTCGAACCTTACCATGCACGCCTGTCACCCCCGCGGTGCCTTACCTGTTCACTGGGCTTGCAGGATGTTCAGTGAGCCGTGTGGATTAGTCGTGGTGCGCGTAAGCTGGCCCGGACATCACACGCAAAAAAAAAAAAAAAAAGTTGTCTATCCAACTCTAATTTCTTTTGAATCATTGTGTTCAGGGGTTTCAAAAATTTAAAGCATCATTCCCAACCTAAGTAAAAATGAATATTGGAGAATTAGGTTTCCTGATATAAAATCTGTGAACAAGCGATCTGGTCTCTATTCATGTTGCTCAATTATTAAGTCACATAAGTATGCATAGACAATAAAAAACAAAATAAAACAGTAGTCATGTAGCACTCAAATCAAAGTATTATAAATCACCTCATCCCCCATTTCGCGTAAAAATTTGATGAAATTCTGGAACCGGTTTTTATACCCTGACACATACCTGTAAAACAAGAGGAAATATTAGGTATTCAATAAGTGCCCATTATTCAGTCTCAACTAACAAGCATAAATTGAAGATACCAAAAACAAAACAGAATCCCCGTTAATGAAAAAAAAAAACTAATTATAGTGATAAAACACGTCAATATATGAAACATTTCTATGATGGACATCCGCTCCTCCAGGACAACTAAGCAAAGAAGACTGAACAACTAAGGAAGGCAGGCTCACTTACTGATAGAGAAGAGAGAAAATAGGAGAAAGGAAGGACAAGTCACCGGAGTGCCACCATGGCTATGATGACTACACAGATCACACCAATGGAAAAAGAAAAAGAAAAAAAGAAAAGAAAAGAGGCTCAAAGCCCATTGGCTCATAGAAAGAAAAGAAAAGAAAAAAGAAGAAGACATATTTAGTCAAGCTGTTCAGCCAAAGGCCCAACAAACAAGACCAAACAACCACCTATCCAGACAAATTGGTTGGGCCAAGGCTCTACGTTAAAAAAAATTGAAAAGACTGAACATCAGTCTAGCTGTTCGACTCAAAAGAAGCCTTGATGACAAATCAAGCCTGAACAAAAGAAAATCTCTCCAGGACAGCTAAGCAAAACTTACTGAATAGCTACGGAAGGCAAGCTCGCTTACTGAGAGAGGAGAGGAAAAAAAAGAGAGAGAAAAAGGAGAAAGGAAGGAAAAGTCACTGAAGCGCTACTGTGGCTTTGATGACAACACGCATCAAACCAAAAGGAAAATCTCATCAAGGCAAATTCAACATTCAACGACACCAAAAGACATCATCAGAGCCACCAGAACCAAAACAAGCTCACGTAGCGGGACTTGTTCACATGTTGGCTTGTATAACACAGGTGCTAGCTAATTTTTCTCTCTTTTCTCCAATTTAATCCCTAATTCTTCTACAACTCTCCACTCCAGTCCCTAAGTTTACTTGACCGGACAACATGCAAGGTAGGAAGGGAGTATTTTTATGCTCTAGCATTGTCAGAATGGTGCTGCACAATAACATCTATCAGTGTTATGCAACGCACATCTAATTCCCTGACACTCAGTGTTAGGCACTATTTGGGAACGCGGTGCACCGTGTTGCCAAAAATTTCATTTTTTTAATTAAAATTTAATATATTTTATAAGTTTTGAATTGTTTTAATATATTAATATCAAAAATAATTTTTAAAAAATAAAAAAATTATTAATATATATTTTAACACCAAAAATTATTTAAAAACAATCCTAACTACACTGTCGAACAGACTGGTAGTGCGAGGCTGCACAATTACCTCCCTCCTAGTGTTATGCAGCGCATACCTGATTCTTCGTGGCGGTGTTAATAGGGTAGGCACCTACCTTTCTTGTTAATACACGCTTACCTGTTTCGTTAATGATTAGAATGAAGCCTACATGAACAACTTGTTTTACAGGTTACCTATGTGGTAATAAAGATAATTATTTTTCATGATTATCCTAACACGATATATCTACAACTACACTCTTCACAAGACAAATTCATGTGACTGAGGTACATAAATACCTTAGATCACAAGATAACAAGTCGTGATACAATACCTAACACAACAATCATAACACATACCCTTCTGCATTCTCGTTCTTTGCTGTATATTATTTTTCTCCTACTTTTATCAACCTAAGCGTTGAAGGGTAGTGATACAAGATAACAAGTCGTGGTAGGGAGGGGACTTGTTTGCAGGAGTTCATAAGCCACAAGCCTAACAAAAAAAAATTCCGCCAAAACCCATTGCACTAGTCATGGAAAGGCCCTACTTCGTCAATTTGTTACAAGTAATATTTACCACCTCTAATATTTAGCTTCTACCCTCCCAGCTTAGAGTTCGCAAAACAAGTTCTAAAACAAAGGGATTAACAATTTATATCTTATACCGCAAAAGTCTTCAGTAATGAAAATCTGGAATGTGTGATCGAGCAACAATTAACCAGAAAAGAACTAGTGACGATTGCAATCAGTGACAAAATGCTCCATATGGTTAAATACGCCAGTCAAGCAAGCACTTCCCAGAAACGATGAGTTTCTTAGACTCTAAATAACAAAATATAAAAGGTAGACAACTACTAGATGACCCGTTAAAGTTCAAGCATGCAATTATAGCTAGTGAGTTTCTATAGAGCAGAATACTATATGAACTCCACGATATGCAATGAGCTAAATAAACCACTGGCCACGGAAATAGAAGCCATAAAACACAGATGCATATGTTTAATCAACCGAGGTAATGGAACATCGGAACAATCACCCAACTAGATTCAAACTTCACAATATTGGCAGTTAGCAGAACCTATGACATAATCATAAAAATCGCAATAGCTACTAGAGCTAGCTATTTTTAGTAATCAAACAGCATGACTTGAAACAAAAAAAGCAGATGTAAACAGGAAACAAAACGAAAATCATAACCTGAAATTGTCACAGTCGTTTCATCAAACAAAAGCAATCAAGGAAACTCAAAGTCAACAGCAGCTTCGCACATCAAAAATTAATCAAACAATGCAAGAAACTAGCACTCAATGACGAGGTTTTTGCCCCTTATATGTGATGGCCATGGTTTTTGCCCCTCTTTCTTGGATATTATCGTAGATTTTTCACTTCCTGCCAGCCCAAAGAAGGATATATACACAAGCCATTTTTTTATATATTTTTATGTTCAAGAGAGGGAAGAAGAAAATGTTTTATTCCCAATTTGTTTATGTGTTCAAATTAATAGCTTAACTGGTCAAGATCATCTGAAAAGAATAAGAACCGAATCTTCTTAGGTTGGGAGACAATCTCTTTACGAGATTAAAGGGAGAATTAACCAAAGGTAATTGATGTAATGGTACCGAGTTCTTGAAAAGGATTGGTTCGGTGTGACAAACGACCAGACTCATTTGAACTAACATTTAAAGTTTGAGACTTGCCATTAGATTTTCTTATTAAAAAATATATAATATTCACACGCATTTAGAGTATGTTCTGTAATTTGGTATCAATTGCTTATATTGAAAGTGTTTTTGATTCGAAAACAAATAAAATTAATGATTTCTCTTTTTTTTTATTTTTACTTTCACACATTAAACATATTTCAAAGCACTTAAAAATATATCAATTCTATATTTTTTTAAATAAAAATCATTTAAAAAATGTTTTATAACAGCCTGAACCACAATAATAAATACATCCTTAATTTTATTAATATATTTCATCATATATATATATAGTAAGCTATCTCTAAAAATGTAAATGTGAATACAAAAGAGATTAAATTAATTGAACAAAAAAGTATAATGGTAATATTGACTAGTGCTATCTAGTTGTTATAATAATAATTAAGGAGATATGTTAATTTCCTTGATTTGTTGAATTTAAACCTATTGTTCCTAGTAGAATTTATTAAATGTCTCAAGTGCATCATGTTAATGTAAAAAATATATCCAAAAAATCTATGTTAGAACATAAACTATACAAGAAAATACATATCACCATCAAATAAAAAATAAAATAAACTTGTGTGGTCCGAAAACATAACATCACCATCATCGTTCATTCACATTTAGAACAAAACTACAGACCACATGCAGAAAAGAAATCTTAAAAAACAAGATTTCACTTTTGTGTTTGTAGTCGTGCCCAAAATCTAACTATAATCAGAATGTTTCACTTTCTTTTCGTGTAGACAACCCTACTGTAATATAAAGTAAACACCATCCTATATATATATATATATATATATTTGAAAATACAATATAAATTATGTTTTGTTAGATTTTAAAATATTTTTATTAAAAAATAATATTTTATATTTTTTGATCTTTTTATCATGTTAGCATTAAAAATAATTTAAAAAATAAAAAATATTATTTTTATAAATATCTAAGTAAAAAGTAGATTAAACTGTCATCATTACTGTAATCCCTAAAATAACCCTTAAGATATGCATGAACTAGTTGATTGGCCACTGTGCATCCTGTTAAATTTGTGTGGCCACGTGGATACAAGAGTAATACATGTCAACATAAAATTGTTTGTCGTTTTATTTGACAAATATATGGTTACGTGGACAGGCAGGGCCAAGGAGTGTACAACGTGATCATCCACTTCGATGCAGACAGCTCACATGTTTTTCACAGCGTGGACATGAACGTACAGTATCCTTCCTTTCCGGTCTCTTTATTACTAAATGTTGTTCAAATGGGTTTCTCCTGGAGAAATGTCGAATAAAGACAAATTTGGAAAGAAATATTTGAATATAAATATGAGTTTTGACTGTGAAGTAAATTAAATAAAAATTATGATAAATAAGGTTTTTTTTAATTGCTAATTCTACTATATAAATTTTTATAAAATCAGAAAATGATACTTATTACTTAACTATTTATGACTTAAAATTTAATTTTTTAATGAGATAAATTTTTTATTAAGTTATTTTTAAAATTTTTTTAATTAATTTTAATATTTATAATCATTGAAATAAAAATGAATAATAACCATTTAGTTTTATTCAAAATATAATTACTTTGTTAATATTTATATAGTTTTATTAAAATGTTTCAAGTTTATATAAACATGTTATTATATATAAAAAATGATGCAAAAAAATATTTTTTTTGTTTTTTCTATTTAAGTTTTTAGAGGTTTAGAAAGTTTAAATATATTTTTAAGATGTTGTATTATGATAAAACTAAATATATGAAAAAAATATATTTTTTTAAAGGTTTAAAGGACTTGATTTTATCTTAAAGATTTATCTCTACATGAAATAAATAAATATCTTAAAAATAATATTTTGACACCTCTAAATTAAATAATTTACTTTTTATTTGATTTTATACCCAACAAATTACAAACAAAAACTGTCTTTTAACCCATGCATGTTTCTAAACATTCTCACTTTTCTCTCGTAGAGGTGATTGATAGGTTTATTAATTCAATATAAATATATCATTTTAAAAGTATTTAAATTATGTTGCTAGCTGAAAAGTTAATTTTTAAAAAGTAAGTTATTTTTTAATGAATGGTAATATAATAAAAATAAATTAAAAAATATTTTTTAGTATTTGGTTATGTTATAAAAAATAAATTGAAAAATAACTTATTAATACAAAGTAAACTTGTTTTTTTTAATTATTATGGTTTTTTTGAAAACTTGTTTGAAAATACAAAGTAAATTATGGTTTTTTTAATGTTAAAATATTTTTATTAAAAATAAAAAATATTATTTTTTATAAATATCTAAGTAAAAAGTATATCAAGGTAATCAAATAACCCTTAAGATATGCGTGAACTACTTGATTGTCCAGTTTGATTTGTGTGGCCACGTGGATACAAGAGTAATAAATGGCAACATAAAATTGTTTGTTGTTTTATTTGACAAATATATGGTTATTTGGACAGGCAGGGCCAAGGAGTGTACAACGTGATCAGCCATTTCGATGCAGACAGCTAATATGTTTTGCACAGCGTGGACATGAACGCGCAGTATCATTCCTTTTCTCTCTCTTTTTTACTAAAAATGTAGTTCAAATGGATTTCTCATTGAGAAATATCGAATAAAGAAGAAATTTGGTGAGAAATATTTGATTATAAATATGAGTTTTTTACTGTGAAGTAAATTAAATAAAACTTATGATGAATGAGGTTGTTTTTTTAAATTGCTAATTCTATTATATGAATATTTATAAAATTAGAAAATGATGCTTGTCACTTAATTACTTATTACTTAGAATTTAATTTTTCAATGAGATAATTCTTTTATTAATTTAATTTATTTTAATTATTTTTAATTTTTATAATTGTTGGGATAAAACTGAATAATTACTTTATTAACAATTATATAGTTTTATTAAAACATTTCGAGTTTATATAAATATGTTATTACATATAGAATAATGATATAAAATTTTTTTTCTGTCTTTTTTTTTTTTGGTTCTTTTAAAGATTTAGAGAATTTAGATGTATTTTAGAGATGTTATACTATGATAAAACTGAATATATAAACATGTTATTACACATAGAAAAATGACATATAAAAACATAAATGTATTTTATTTCCTTTATATATATATATATCTTAAAAATGGTATTTTCACCACTCCAAGTCAAATAAATTTTACTTTTTATTTTATTTCATACCCAACAAATTACTAACAAAAACTGTCCTTTAACCCATGCATATTTCAAAACATTCTCACTCTTTTTTTATATAGATTTACTGATCCAATGTAAATATACCATTTTACAAGAACTTAGATAGAATATAGATTTCCAAGTGGGGGCTTCGTAACAAGTCGTCTCTTTCATTTTTAAGATAAAAGTAGGGAAAGCTGCTCTTTCATCATACATTTTATTTCACATCTTTACGTAATCTCTTGCTTCTGGACATTGATCTTTGACCATTTTAAGTTGATGTTACCTTTAAGAAAAGAGTCTGTATACAATAAAATGTCAATCACCTATGAACCAAAATAGTTTTGTAGTTTTTTATTAAAAAAATTATTTTATTTATTTTAAATTAATAATTTTTTAGTATTTTTAAATTATTTTAATATCTTAATGTCAAAAATAAATTTTAAAAATATTTTTAAATAAACTTTCTTTGAAAATACAATTGTTATCGTATTAAATACACGCATAGTAAAAAGGCTGTTACCTATGAATTTTTATATCCAACTTGCATCAAAATCTGAGGATCATTGTAAATGCCACTGGATATACTCTTAATGTTATTTTTGTACTCCAACAGTGGGATCGTGCACTAGCTAATAATTAATGTTAAAAAAAGCCCTATTATTATAATGATCCAATAGCTGAAGAGCACTTTATATAAGTTCATGGCCCAGGTTGATTTTCTCAGTGATGCGTGTTTAATTAACTAATGGAGATTTGCTGGCGCAAAAGTCTGGATAATCTCATGAGACATGGTTAGTTTTCCTTGAAAGGAACTTCAAATTGAGTTTCAGTTTGCTTCCTTCACTCCGGTTGAGTATTTTTTAAAAAAATTAAAATAATAATCAAATTTAATTTAATTTGTTTGATTCAAACTAAATAATTTTAATTTAATTTGGTCGGGTTTATATTATTAAAAAACTAAAATAACACAACAATAGTCTTACGTTGAAAATAATCTTGCAGTTAATGACAACATCATCTTTTTTCACTGATTTTCATAAAACCCCCACAAAAAAATCATAAAAATTCGATATTTAACCTCAAGACAAACAAAAAAAGCACATATTATTGAGCTTGTAAGCTTGTGGGTTAGACTTACCAATAATATTATAGGTTATTATTGATAAATTCAAAAACATTAATGGGTGCTCCACTCATCCTGGAGCTGCCTGCAAACCTTGATTAGATCCAAAGGGTGAGTGGAGCAACCTATAACCACTGATGCAACACCTTCTTCAACAAAACTCTTCACACTCATGATATGATTGATCAGTTTGATAAATTAAAAGATTTCATGTTACCAGTTGGATTTCAGGTCTTAGAAACCTGGAAATGAAAATTGAGGCTAAAAGCAATGGAAAAGGAAAGGGGGATGTTTTGTCTTTGAGATACATGCTAGATGAAAATAGGAAAAACAAGAGAAAAAGAAAGAGATTGAGATGCTGGGAGAGAGAGAGAGATGGATAAATAGAGTCTTAGGGTATATCCAGGTTTTTTTTTAAAAAAACAATTTTAGTTTATTTTGAACTGAACTGAATTTTTTTAAAATTTTTAATTAATTTAATCAAAATGTTTTTACAATTTAATTTTTTTAATCAGTTTTTTTTTATTTTTTTTAGTTTATTTTGAACTGAACTGAATTTTTTTAAATTTTTAATTAATTTAATCAAAATATTTTTACAATTTAATTTTTTTAATCAGTTTTTTTTATTACCCCTAACTTTACTTGTCCTTAATTGATGTGGGGTAAAAGAATACACAGGCTAGCCTAGTAATTTTTTTAAGGGCAAACCTTAATGTTATATCTCAATTATAGACAATTATAATTTTGCCACTAAACATTTTCTTATAACATTTTTACAATTATTATTTTTTAAAAATCAATTAAGGACTACATCTATTTTTAAACTTTTTTTTAATCCAAATTGCACTTAAAAAATCATTTTATAGAAAATTTAATGTTTTTAAATAAATGATTTTAATGGAAATCCTAATTGAGAAATCAAAATAGTTTAAGGTAAAATTGATATAAAAAATAGTTTAGGACAAAATTGATATTAAGGATATATTTGATTTTCATCTTTTTTTAATAATTGGATGTATTCTCTCACTTGTGTTTCATATGAAATCCTTTCGTTAGGCTGGCAATCCATGTGATTTTGGTTTTCACTAATTGACATAAAGTTTGAACTCAAATTGCCAAGGGAACTATATCAGTTTGGATAAGTGAAATTGTTCATTCTGTTAATAGAATTTTGTTACAATATAATGGCTTGTTTGATATTACTGCATTTGTGATTTGTTGCACTGTTAAATGAACGTAACATTAGTAAAAGTAGCGCGTAGAGTAACTCGTAGTTACATTTGTAAGAACTTGGGCTACGTTTATTATAATAATGGTGACCTTTAAAATAAGCTATTTTTCTTTTGATTAAAATTAAGGTTACCTTGCTTTGTTTTATAAGCAAACCGATTTTCTTTTAAAGTATCATGTGTCTTGGTTTGAAAGTAATCAAAATGAAACTTAGACCCTGTTTCGCTACGTGACTAATTTATATTTTTATAAAAATTTTAATTTTTTATATTATTATTTTTTATATTTTTAAATCATTTTACTTCGTATTAAATCCTGTTTGGATCAAGCGAATTAGTAGATCTGAGCTTGCTTAATAACCAATGAAATTGAGTAGATGATAAAGCTTTGGTGAGCATACTAGATAGTTGATCATAACAATATATATATTGAGGTTGGATAAATTTAGCTATATCTTGTTGGAGAATGTAATGAGAATCCACTTTATTATGTTTGGCATGTTCATGAAACACCTAGTAAATTATAATATGCATAGCATATTGATTATTACAAAATAGATGCATAGGAGCAACACGAGCAAATCCCAAATCTACAAGGAGGTTTTTGAACCAAAACAATTCATAAGCAGCAAAAGCCATAACATGATATTCTACTTCAACACTTAAGCAAGCTATTGCATGTTGTTTTTTTTTTTTCTAAGATAACAAATTACCATCAATAAACATGAAATATCTTATGGTAGATCAATGATCGAGAGAATTTCTTGTCCAATCAGAATCAATATAGCTCATGATGTTCATATGACCATTGCAAGTTGTAACAATTCCACAATCAATTACCCTTAAAGATACAATAAGATATACTTAACCATACCAAGATGTTGAACAGTGAGAGTATATATATATTGACTAACAAGGTTGACACGAATGTAAAATTTGGTTGCATGATTGTTAAGTAAATTAACTTATTAACAATCTTCTGGTAGTGATTGTAAGAAGCAAAAAGTTCACTAGAAGAATCCAATGTTAATTTGACATCTAAAAGAGTTACAACAAGCTTGGTATACAACATCTCAACATCCTACAATAGATTAACAACATACCTGCGTTGATTTACAAAAATCTTTTACTAGAAGATGTCATTTCAACACCTAAAAAATACTTTAAAAAGCTAAAATCTTTAATTAGGAATTGTTGTTGAAAAGACTTCTTACGTTGAGTTATTGAATCACCATTATTCCCAATTATAATAAGATCATCAATATAGCTAAACACAACTAACTTAAGAGTTGAACCAAGTTGAATAAACAAGGAAGAATTTGTAAAGCTTCTTGTAAAACCAAGAACTTCAAGAGCAACACTTAATTTTACATACCAAGCTCAAGGATTTGCTTTAAGCGATAAATGGATTTATGAAGTTGCAAACTAGGCGATGTCATATTTAACAGAAGAGCCAAATGTGCATTTATTTTGTCATTATACATACGATATCTTTTTTTATATAGTTAATATAATTCCTTTCTGTAGTCAACAAGGAGTATCTAGATTATTGCATTTGTTTTACTATTATATGCCCATTAGTATGAGTTGCATAGATTGTCTCATGGATTTCTTTTAATACTTATTTAACTTCTTTTTTTTTTCATTCAAACACCTTAGAAAAGTTCCATCAAATGACCTTTTATACAAGATTTCACCATCTAAATAATAATTCATTGCTATTTTCCTCAAAGTTTTTGCATCCATGTTGGAGACTCTAAAAGGATCTTCTGGGTGCTATATAAACTTTTTAATGTCACTATACCATGGTTTTCCATCTATTATCTCTTTAAGCGAGCAACAAGGAGCTTGAAAATTTCAAACTTTAATGTTTATTGGTTGAATTCTGCTCCCGATATTGATCCATTTCATTGAGGCTATGGTAACCAAAACATCAACAAATTAATTCATGTCTCTATTTAGATGAGTGAATTTTATCTCTTTGAACTCATTATCCAACTTTGAGAGATAATCTTGGTATGACTTCAATTTTTCATCTTTAACTTGTCATTCTCTTTTTACCTAACAGATAATTAACACGATCACAGAGTTAATGTCTTCTTTCAAGTATAGAAGTGTTAAAGTAATAAATAACCCGGTAAAACCGGGGTCGAACCACATGAAGGTTAACTGAATAAACTATAAATAAATAAATAAATAATAACAGAAAAGAAATTGAAGAGAGCTTTGAAATATGATATTGATATAAGGATTTAAACAAATATAAAACTATTATCAAGGTTAGAGGATCCACTAATTGTATTTCAAATAAATATAATATAAGTTTTTTTTATTATTCAACTAGAAACCACACACAAAGGAGGTTCTAATAGAATTATAATTTATTAACAAGTGATTAGTACTTAAACATATATTTTTATCAATGTTTTATATCAGTATTTTATACTTGAAGTATCAATAACTTCTCAACTAAAACATGTTTTACAATAATAAGTCTGATGTTATAAGATATCTTTAATTTATGATAAATATTTATCTTAAATGCAGGCCTATGATATAAATCAAAGGATTCATTAATGAGTTCAATTACCAAAATTAAGAAGATAAAAAAAGGGTCAAGCTTAGAAAAGAGATGCTGGTTCAGTCCAAGTTTGAACACTATTCAGTCATTAGGTTATATCTAGAGCTGTAGATCTTAGATTTTAATTTTGTTTATATGAATAAAAGCTAAGACATAGGCCTAAAACATTTATGGGAATGTAAGATTCAATTCTTCTATTTGGAAGTCCAAATTTTAGCAATAATAGAGAAGACAGAATCTGTCCTACAACCTAAATACTATTCAGTGTTCAGTCCATATCTCGAGTTTTAAAATTCCAAATCCACCAAGTTTTTTTTATTGGAAAGCTAAGATAATTTCTTAGAACTTTTATATGGACAACCTGTTCAAATTCTTATATTACCAATGAAGTTTTTGGTAGACAAAAAGATAAGAATTTTCACAAGTTAAGAATTGGTCACCCACTCAATAATTAGTCATCAAATCAATAGTTTTAAATTTTAGCATATAAAAGAAGGCATTTTCTATGCATTTAGGCATCTTGGTTTTCAGATCAAGAACATGTTTTTGCTTTTTCTTTATAATTTTTTGTAATGCTTAAGTTTTGCTTTTATTAATCTCTTGTTTATGCTTTTTATTTTCTTTTTATTTACTTAGTTAACTTATATCTTATTTATGTTCTTATTTTATTTATTTATTTTTCTCTTCTTTCATTATGTTTAGTTAAGTTTATTATGTCAAGGTGAAAAGATTACACTAATGGTGTAAGAATAAGTATAGTGTAAACTCAACATGGATATTAATGTTTGATATTAACATGTTTTGTATTTGTTATTTTATTCACTCTTAATACTTTACTTGTTAAATAATTAATCTAGATTTATGTTGTATAATACTTGGTATAACTAATACTTAGCACTTTCATAATCCAACCGTATGGTGTAACCAACATTTGTGTTGTGAAAGGAACTTGATTGATTGTTAATATAAGTTACAATTATGAAAACTTAACAACATTTACAAGTATTAATATTATTCAAATAAGATAACTAATGCAATCATGTTAACGATGTATAATCCGGTTGGAACTTTCTTTATGTGTGGTTTCTAGTTGACTAATAAAAAGAATTTATACTATACTTGTTTGAAATATCATTAGTGGATCCTCTAACTTTGACATTTGTTTTTATTATTTAATTTTCATATTAATATTACATCTCAAAGTTCTCTTTAACTTCTTCTTCTTCTTGTTGTTGTTAGTTAGTTAGTTAGTTATAATTTATATAGTTAACCTCCTCGATTTTGCTGAATTATTTATTACTTCGACACTCTTACATTTAAGAGAAGACATCAATCTTTTGATCGTATCAATAATATGATATTAATTATCTTATTTGAGTAATGCTAATACTTGTAAATGTCATCAAATATTTATGGTAATAACTTATGTTAACAATAAATCAAGTTTATTTCATAGCATAGGTGTCAGTTATATCATACAATTAGGCTTTGAAAGTGCCAAATATATGTTGTATCAAAGATTGTTTAGCACAAATCTAGATTAGCAATTTAACAAGTAAGGTATTAAGAGTGAGCAAGATAATAAATATAAGATATATTAGTATCAAATATTAAAGTCCATATTGAGTTTATACTATTCTTATTCTTACACTATTAGTGTAATTTTTTCACCATGATATAATAAACTTTATTAAACATTATGAATAAGAGAAATATAAATAAACAAGATACGAACATAATTATATAAGTATAGTAAAGGAAATGAAAAGTATAAATAAAAGATTAAAGAAAATATAACATGGAATAAAACTTAAACATTATAAAATACAAATAAAGAGAGCAAAAGCAAGATCTTGATCTGAAAAACGAAGATGCCTAAATGCTTTGTTAGTGCCTCTTTTTATAGGAAAAAATTCACAACTATTAATTTGTTGACTAATTATTGAGTAGTAACCACCTCTTGACTTGGTAACAATCCTTATCTTCTTGTCTACATAAAAGGTCATTGATAACATCATAATTTGAATATATAGTCTTCATGAAAGTTCTAGGAAATTAACTTATTAAAAAAAAAGGTCATTTGAACTTCTAAAACTTGAGATATAGGCTGAAACACTAAACAATGTCTAGCCTATAAGATATATTCCAACTTCTTTATTGTTATTATAATTTTAACTTGAAAACGATCATTTTGAATCTTGAACTCTTTATGAAAGTTCTAGGCTTATATCTTAGCTTTCTATCCATATAAACCAAACTTAAATTCAAGTTTTACAGCTCTAGTTATGATCTAATAACTGAATGGTGTTTCAATTTGAATTCAACTAGTATTTCTTTTCCAAACTTAACCCTTTCCTTATCTTCTCAATTTAAGTAATTAAACTCATCAATCAATCCTTTGATTTTTGTGATAGACTTGCATTTAAAATGAGTATTTACTATAAATTGAAGGTATCTTCTATTATTAGACTTGTTATTATAAAACATGCTCTAGTTAATGAGTTATTGATACTTCAAGTACAAAATGATGATATAAAACTTTGATAAAAATATACTTTTAAGTACTAATTAATAATTAACATTGAATCTCTAAAAACATCAAGTTTTCAACATCTAGCTCTAAAGTAACTTTTAAATGGATGATATAAGCTTCATATTTAATCATGTTGGTGCATTCAAACTACAACCTCACTAAAACAAGATGCTACTTTTTTAGGGAAATTATTACTACTCTAGACTTATTCCTTAATACGTTCACAACTCCATCAAAATACATGATTCACCAATCATCATTCCACCAGTATTCTTAATTGCTAACACTTCCTCATCAAAAAGATAAAAATTCAGTAGCTCATAGTCTTTTACATAATTATCTGCTGAATGATCAACAATTGCACTACCCTTTACAATCTTTATTGTCATATAAATGATATCATATTCTATCAATAACACTTGCCACCCTGATATTCAGCTTCATAAGTAAGGATTTTCATTGATATATTTAAGCGAATCCAGTTTGGATATCAACTAGTTTATGTAATATAACATATATTGCTTAAGCCTTTTTACACTTGAAACCAAACCATAATCATTAAATTTTTGATCAAGTAATAAATCACTTATTCTCTCCTCCCATATTCATTATGCTAGCGCAACACATACCTTATAGTTGTTTTCATCATTATCATATGTTTACTAAAGGTCTTCCATGTATAGGGGGTATAATTAGAGGCAGATTTTGTAAATATTTCTTGATCTTATCACAAGCTTATTTCCAACCATCATCTTGCACCTTATGATTTTTCTTTCTAAGCAATTAAAATATTGGCTCATAAGTCATCATAAGTTAGGATATAAAGCGAGCTATGTAATTAAAATGCCTAAGGAAACCTATTACTTATTTTTTTTTATCATAAGCACTAGAATAGCCTAAATAGCCTTTACTATGTTTGGATCGACCTTTATTCCTTAACTGCTTATTATGAAGCCTAATAATTTCCTTGTTTTTACCCCTAATGAATATTTTGCGAGATTTAACTTTCATAGCCTCTTAAATAACTTTCTCAAAGATTTTCATCTTTCTTTGTATTAACAAGTATATCATCTATATATACCTCAATTTCTCGATGCATCATATCATGAAATTAGGTTAGCATTGCCCTTTGATAAGTGGTCTCGATAGCAAAACATTTCCTAAGATCTAACAAAGGTAGTTTTTTCTTTATCTTCCTCAACCATTTTAATTTGATTATACTTCAAAAACTCATTTATCAATGAATAAGTGACATTTTTTTTTATAGCATTATCAATTAAGACATTTTTATGGGCAAAGGAAAATTATCATTTAGGCTTGGTTTATTCAGATCTATTTAATCTAGGCATACCCTGATTCTATCATCTTTCTTGGAAACTACTATTACATTGGCCACCTATTAAGGGTAATGGACTACATTTAACAATCTTGTATCCCATTGCTTTTAAATTTTAGCCTTAACTTTGAATAACATGTCTAGACTTTTGTTTGATTGGTTTGCTACCTTATATCATAGGAATTTTAGATACTAGAATATCAACATCCAAACAAGGCATGTCTGAATATGACCACATAAACACGTTTCCATGCTCTTATAACAAGGGATCAAACCATCCATTTCTTCAACTATAATAAGAGTACCATTCTTTAACTCTTTTCCATCTTGTTTAGTGCTTATATTTATTACTTCTAATTTCTTTTTGGTAGGTTTCCAAGTTTTCTCAGATTTTTCAACTAACTTGGTAAACTCTTTTAAGTCTTTTTTTTTCTCATTCATCATCACCCATTGTAATTATATTATCAAAGTTTAGTCAATTATTCTTAGTATAATAGGATTGTAGATTGGTGGGAGATTCATTTTCAGAATTCTTAAAAGTTAAATATGTTATTGTGTGAGTGGGTATTTGCATAGAAAAGTAAAAGGAAACAAAACATATGTTGAACAAAGAAAATGTAGGATTTCATAAAAATAAAAGCTTGTTAATAAAGAGAAAAACTTGTGGCATCATATGCTACATTGGTAATGGGATAAAAAAAGTAAAACAAAAAAAATACAAAACAAAGACAAAATATCTTAATAAGTATGATCAAACAAGAATAATTACTTTCAAAACACATAAAGAATAGGCTCATTTTTTCTAATTCTAGAATTTCTATCCATTTGTTGGCCTCCTCACAAAAGCTCTTACAAGAATCTCTTTGATTGTGTGAATAGACAACTAATACAATATCATATATTTCACTTTAACTTTAATCTCCACACTTTATCCTTTATTCTCTTACTTTAAAGTGTTGTTGTATGGGTTAACTATCTTTAACACTTTATCATCAGATATTATCACTTGAGCAGGCCTTAGAAAAGTTACTACGAGTGGTAAGATTATCAGCTTCTTTTCTTCTAGCTCTCTTCCTTCAATTTTTGTCATTATTGCTTATTTTTTAATCCCAACAACCCATCTATAATCATCTTTTTTGGGATTATATCTAAGTTTGAACCTCTAATTAGCATATTGCATCTTCACTAGATTGATCCTTTCTGACATTCTAGTGTTAGGGTCAAATTGAAATGGAATTCCATATTTCAAGTAATAACTAGCTATTATCTTCTTCATTTTAGAGATTTTTAGCTTTCTCATCATAATACTTTTAAGAAGCCATTCTGTGTTTATAATCTTGAAAGCATGAATATGTTCATCCTTATAATCATTAGCTTTAATGGTAAATACAACCATATTTTTTAACATGGAAATGGTTTCTTAAGTTTTGACTATTACCAATTTTTCATTCTTGATATACTTCAAGTTTGATATAATGATAAAGCTACTGCACAAACTGTATGAATCCAAGGCCTTTCTAATAACATGTTATAGGAAGGATGTATGTCCATCATTTGTATTGTCACTAGGAACACTTGTGATCCTACATATATCTATATTTCCAAAGTTTGAATTATCTATTTTAGTAAGCCATCATACACCATTGCCATCATGGTACTCAACTTCATATGTGATAGATTGATAGTTATATACTCTAGCATGTGTCTTGACAACACATTCAATATTGAGTCATTATCAATTAATACCTTGCCTATCAAAACTTTTTTGCATTGTACAATGATGTATAATTGTTTATTATGTGTGGTATCTTCAGGGTCTAGCTCATCTTTAGTAAAATAGAAATAATTTAAGGTTTGAATGATACTTCCCGAGTGATCTATGGTCTATTGATATTTGAGGCATATATGCCTTGTTTAACATTTTTTATAAAGCTTTTTGATAGGGTTCAAATCTTAAAATCAAAAATAGTAGAGATATCCTAGTAGAAGTTATTTTAAATTACTCAACAACGTTATACTTATTGTGTTTTATCAATTTTAGGGATTTGTTAATTTTTCTTCAGTTACCTCTTTATCCTTAACTCTTTTTTTTCTTGGCTTCTCAATCTCCTTATGGGTAAATCATATTCCATTACAAGTTAAACCTCAATTTTTTTTCTTGAAAAATAGGTACTAGTTGTGTGCTTCAGTAGGAATACCCATAATTATATGGCAAGGCATTATAACTCCTATTACTTGTTACTTTGGGTTTGAACAAAATCAACTTCGACAACTAATTGGTAGTAAATTGTACCTGATAAACTTTTATATTCTCATATTAGGGTACTTTAAGGGTATTGACAAACATGGTGTCTATTTTTTTATCCAAGAGTGGGGGATGTATTTGGGCGGCCAAATTTCTTTATTGTTGAGCATATTCATATATAGTCTTCATATCTCTATTTTCTAAAAGAGTTAAAAGTAGACCTGTAAGGAGTAATGTTCATGTTATATTTGTATTACTTAATGAAAGCATTTAAAAAAATCCTTCCACCTTTGGATTTTCATGTTGTTTAGCCTCATGTACTAGTTTAATACAACTTCACTCAAGCTATCATAAAAGAAGTGCATTAACAACTTTTCATCATACACAACCTCTGTCATTTTATTATAGTAGGATTTCAAATAAGTAAAAGGACATTGAGTTCTAGTATACTTTATGAATTCAAGTATCTTGGTAGCTTGGATAGGATCATATAAGTCGACACCTTCAATGGCCTTCACTTTTGCCTCTAATACTATTATCATACTTGAAATCCTCAAAGTATTTTATCTTGTAAGACTTATTAGTAAATCCATCCATATTTATTAGGGTAGGTGCAGGTATAGTTGGCAACATGAATGCCATATTGCAATTCCTAACATTGGCCACCTACCTCTTTTTGCAAGTTGGATTTTAGCTTAAGCTTGGGCAAAGTTCATAGGCCAATTATATGGTCCTTTATTAGAGATACTCTTAAGCATATACTCGAGTAGGCTGGTAATGCAACCTATGTTGAGTTTTAAAGAGTTCAACTTCCCTTTAACATGAGCATTATGATGAGCATGTTCCTTATATTTCTTGTTTTTTCATTGAAGTATAGTGTTGTAGATTCTATGGGTTTGAATTTTAAAAGGACCTATACTTTAACCTATATATGCACATATTACATCTAAAATCCTAAAACATAAAACATATATGTATATATGCTCATGTATGAATACAAATGATAGTATATGTACATATATATTGAATTTAGATTAACTTATTCAAAAAGCTAATCTATGACTTCTTTATTGAATATAGAAAAAATATGTAATCTAACGAATCTGAAGAGATCTTTTCTCAAATCCTTATCTTGGTTAAATCATATACACCTTGAAGAGTATAATATAAAAATGTAGGTCTAGTATCTTTTTATTCAATAAAGATAAAATAGTTTTTACATATGAAGATGATTTTTTTTACATGTAGAGAGATAAGATTCTTATAAATCTCTTTTCATTCTTAAAAGTAACACCTTTATTGGTTATATTTCTAAAAAAAACTGAAACATTATTCAAGTATTTCTAATATTTTCTAGCACTGTTGCTAATTAGAGAGGCCTTTACTTGTAGTTCATTTGCCTTTCGAGCCACCATATCAATTAACATGTTCTTCTATTCTATTTTGTAATGGAATAAAGTGATATCTCAAAGTAGCGCACTATTACTCGTGGCCAGTATCTCATTATTTTTATTTAGTATTTGAATTATCCTTTCCAGTTGTTAGATTTGGTTTCTAACCCTTTAAAGTTCTTTGCACTCAATATCAAGTTCTATTATCTTTATATTCATTTAAACATCAAAGTTGTTAATGTAATCTTACCATTCTTGGAATTTTTTCTTTAGTTCACTTAACTCTTCTTCAGCCTCCAAATATCACCCTCTTAGTTTATTTAATTCCTCCTCTCAAATTTTTAACTTAGATTTAACCATGATGACATGTTCTTTTAGGTTATTTATTCTATATTGGTAATCCTTTATATCCAATTTACTTACATTTGTAACTTCTCTTTCATCATCAACTTGAGTCATATATTGAGCTCTTAATCTTCTCTCTTCTTCAATGCTGAAGATTGACTAACATGATCTTTTTTTTTCTCAACTTCCAATCACTTCCTAATATTATCCCTTTCCTTTTTTTAAAAAAAGCAATCAATTCTTTGTAAGCACTTATCATGCCCTTGTAAGTCTTTTTTAGAGTAACTAGTTCTTTTTCCATCATCATATATTTGTTCACCAAATCATCATACTTGGTTGCCCTTTCTTTTAATTGCTCTTGGATCCGTTATGCAATCTCTTTAGACTTTTTATCTATGTCTTGCCATTTACTAATCATCATTTGGTTTTTGTTTTCTAGTTTTAGGCCTTGTATTAATGCATCTAACTTTTCATTCATTTCTCTTAATTACTAGTTAAAAAAAAGTTTTCATCTTGTCCTTGTCAATAAGTTGGTTTTCTAAAATCTTATGTTGACTTATGTTATGACTTACCTCAATTATAAGCTTATCTAGTTCATCTTGTAGCTTTTCTTTATTGTTAATTTCTTTCCTTTAGGTTTTTTATTGACAGATGGTCTAACATCATCAGCTGTTGTTAGGCTTTGTACTTCAAAACTCTTAAATATTATGAACAACCCATTATTTCTCTAAACTAAATGATTAGGACTAACTAGGAATTCAATCTCTTTTTCACATTTGTGAATCTATATAACTAACCTTCAATCTTCTTTGTAACTTGTAATTCAGCTAAAGAATCATAATCCTTGAACAACCTAATGTATTCAATTAAATAATAGGTTTTTAGTACATATTGAATTCCTTTAAAATGCTTGATAACAAATGAAGTTGAATAACTAATATAACTAAATAGTTCAATCAACAAAACCCATGGTTTATCTCTGCAACTCATCATATAAGAGGAGTTTCCTACCAAAGAAGCTTTCCATTTGAAATTACTATGAAGGACAACCTAATATTTATCTACCCATAGTCTTTCATCCAAACTACTCTAATCTTCACTCATAACAAACTTTAAAGATATCATGTTAAACAACAAGAAATTATTGAAAACCTCTCTCAAAGTTTCCAAATGATTTACTAACCATATAAGTAGTCAAGGAATAAAGCATTGCATTACATCCCTTCTATTAAACCTATAATGGTCCAATGATAGGAAAGTCTTAGCTAAAATAACGATAATAGGGTTGTTATTTGTCTACTCATATTTAAGAAAACTATTAACGACTTCAATACTAATAATCATATCAACTTCTAATGGAAATAACACTAATACAAAAAAATAGTAAAGACAATTGTTTGGTATCTTTCATCTTATAACTTCCTCTTATCTTTGTTGGTCTTCAACTTAGCTTTAATAAGCTTAAACTTAACTTCCATAAGTTGTTCTATATCAGTTACTTTTGTCTAGGTTTAGTAATATAGTGACTTCAATAATTATATCTCCATTTGTTTGTCTGAAATAAACCTTATAAAGGTGAAACATTTGTAATTTGGGTTTAGAAATATAATGGTCTATGACTGTTGAAATTTATACTAAAATCTTCATTAAATAAGAGAACTTTTTATACATCATTTTGAAAAAAGTCCTATATATATAACTTATAATTGACACAAGTTTCTCCATATTATTTATAAAATAATGTACTTTAGTTACGTACGGTAATTTCTTAGCCTTGGTCCTTGGACAATTCCCTGCAGCTAGTTGCATCTTTTATATTATTGCTCATATTCACACCAATAAATAAATAAATAACAAACAGACAATGAACAAATCTTAGTCCAACAAGAGATTTTCCTAGTAGAGTTGTTATCTTGTTGTTGCATGCACGTTGTTAAATGACAAATCTTCCACCTAGATTAAGTGGGTTTTAAATGTGTTGGGATTAATCATGAAATCATGATTTGAAGTATTAAAAAGTTGTCATATAGTATTATAATCACTGAAAAACCTATTAATCTGCAAGAGTCTATATAAGGGACTAGTCGTGCATGGGAAAAATGCATCACCCCTAATACAAAACTAGTCCCTTGTATGTGGTAAGTTGCATTATTGATTGATTATTTTTTTATGTAATATTTCTACTTGTTAGTTTATCTAAAGTTCATAAAACATTCCCCTCAATAAGAAAATCTTTATTTTATAGATTTGAGGTAGATTCTCTTCAATAAGAAAATCTATATCTTTAAAAACTCAAGATAGATTCATATACCTTTATCTTATTATGCTAAAACCAAACTATTTTAAGATCTAAATTTTAATGGTGTATTTATTTCTATTCTGTATCTTTAACACCTAGGATATACTTTAAAATGTAATTTTATACCTTTAAATATTAAAGTTTACATTTATTTTCTAACATTTATTTTTGTCAATTCATTGAATTTAATATATGAAATATGCATTACAATGTAAAATTCACACCTCATATATTAATTAAATAAATTAATATCTATGGCATTTTTGCAATTTAAGTCAAATACTAATGGATAATCATAAATTTATTATGATACTTATTAATTGATTTTTGTATTTTTTAAACTATGATAAAAACACAACTTATAAAATATGTATGAAAATTTTTAGAATTTGGCAGTATATAAACAAATTAAAACATATTTTTATATTTTTTAAATAAGAGAATTTGGTTTTTTGTATTTTTCTAAAATTTTAAAGAAAAACATATATATTTAATACTCAAATATTAAATGAAATGATTGAAAACATGCGAGAGACCCATAAATAATTTTAGAAATTTTAAAAATCATTTGGGGTTTGTTTAGCAAAACAAGAAGAAAATTTCAGCAAAGAAAACTCAAAAAAAAATAAATTTAGGACATGTTTGCCAAAAATATCCTAAAGATTAAAAAATACATTTTTTTTTGAAAAGTTTGTCACAACCAAGCACTATTTTAGGCTCGTAATAGGCTCAACCTAGCCATGGGAGTTAGGCCTTTTGGTCCAATGCCTTAAAGCCCCAAAACAAAGCTCTTACTTGAAAAGAAAAGAAAAAAATGATCAAATAAGATTTTCATTTGAAATTCTACCAAGAGTATAATGAACAAAAAGAAGAACCTAGAAATCAAGTTGAAAATTTCAATCAAATCTTGTCAAATAAAAGGCATAGAAACATTAAGTATGGAACAATGAAACATAAAGTGTATCATGCAAGAAAAACAAACTAAGAATGACTTGGAATCGAACCCAACATTTATGAACACAAACTTGGATATTCAAAATTAAAAAGGATGAACCAATAAAATCAAGCTTCTAATGAACATATTGATGGCAAAAAGAAATCATACATAGATCCCAATTTGAATCTATGTACACAAGGCAAGTCAAAACACTGATTTGTGAGAAATTAAAACCTATAACTTAAGAACATTCAAAGGAAGACACCAAAAAATTCCTAGAAATTGCCCAAAAATACCTAAACCTAGAAAAAAAGCATAAAACTAAAAAAACAGAATTAAGCATTGTAACTATAGTTAGAGACGTTACATACAACTTACTTGACAGAATAGAAACAACAAGAAACTTCAAAAACAACAATCAAAACCTAAGTCATAAATGCATTCTATCAAGTATAAATATTTTTTCTATGATCATTCCATTTGTTTCTAAACTCAAACCTCATGTTTGCAACTTTAAACAAACCTAACAAACTACTTAAAATAACATAATCAACAACAATACCATACTTTAACATATTCATATCTACATTATTGATTAACAAAACATTAAAGCATGCAAAATAATATTTTATACAAATATTTATCACGTTATTCTCATCTTAGAAACATTAAACAAGGTATCAAACAAACTTGAGCAAACATAAGCTAACTTCTAAGGTATAATTAAACTACTTTAACCAAACATTCATGACATTTAAACTAATACATGACTATATTGGATGCGCAATAAATATTTTAAACATGAATTCTAAAGACAAAATATAAGGGGAGGGTGTGCTCATGGAGTTACATCCTGATGTAACCATATTATTCGATAGTTTCACCCATTTTACCTAATTTTTTGTCCATATTTTATATATAAAATGCCTTAATATTCTTTGTTTTATGTTTTGAAGGCACTTTTGGATGAAAATACAAAAAGGAGTAAACTGGAGATAATTGACAGATTTGATGTTCAGTCAATAGTTTATGTAGAGCGTGAGTTCTAGAAGTCAAAATGAAGTGATTTCAATGGTACTAAAAAGCTAACATCCATACCTTTCTAGAAATGTAATGCAAGAAAAATAAAAAGAGAAAGATCATGGAAATCACATCCTTCAAAGTCAAATCTTGCATTCTGCCACTGTTAACCTTTGTCTATTCAAAATTAAATATCTGGAGCTATAGAAGTCCAATTTATGCAAACTTAATTGTGTTGGATTCCTGACTCAAAGTTTTATAAACACTCCAAATTTCAGCGAAAAAAGATGTCATATGAGGGCGATATGATTTTTTAAAGGTGACAACTGAATTCTGCCAACAATCAGGTTTTGTGAAGAAATGAGTCCAAATTACGTATCGAAGCTTCTCAACCATCATCCAAATTTTATATTAGCAACTTAGATCCTTTAAGCCGAAGCTTGAAGATTTCATGCAAGGCTATTTCTCATTTTTAAGGAAAATAGTTATTGAAATACTTAAAAGTAAATTGCCAACTTAAGGGAGGACTAGTTTGTAAATTAGAAACTAGGGTTTCTTAGCATATAAAAAGAAAGAAAGAGGGGAGAGAAGGGGCAGTAGCTAGAAGTTAAGAAACACAAATTCTCTCCTCTACAAACCTAAAGAAATCATTCTCTCTTCATTCTTTAAGAGTATGTGTTCAATTGTTATGCAAGACTAAGCTATTTTCTTGGTTGTAAGGACACAACAAACCTTTGAATTTCAAGAACTATGAGATTTATTCTTTCTTTTATTTTCAATTTATATTATGAATGAGTGTGATTGTTTTCCTATGCATATTTTCTATGATTCTTGTTGATAATTGCTAGAGCGGAACTCTAAATTATTATTATGAACAATTTATTGCTAAGTTTGATATCGAAATCGGAGTTGTGATGTATGAACTTATGAAGTAACTAAGCTTGATCATTGTGGTGGAACTACATTATTTAACTTAGAAAGAACACTCAAATATCTAGTTCTTAGGGTTGCCATTGAACTAAATCATTAATGCGAATATTGTGATTGTTTGTTGGTTAGGTTAGTTATATGACAGATCCGTTAATTAACCAACATTAAGAAAAGATAAAAATTCAGAATATAAATTTTGGTTTTGTTTCAAGAATCGGTTTTAATTTTCATTGGTGGATGTGTGCTTGCAACCAAGGTTTGTTTTTTTGATAAATTTTGATTTCAATTGATTTTGTTTGCTAGTTTAATTTCATCCATAGTTTAGATCATCACAAATCAAAACTCTCCAATTGCAAAATGTATAACATAAAAATCTAAACTAAATCTTCCTTGTGGGATTGACCCCTTGTTTGCTCTATACTATCTTGTGTGTTATGTTTTAAGTTAGGATAATTAATTTGTGCGACAAAGACATCGCAATAAATTTTGGCATCGTTGTCGGGGAAGTAATTTTACTTGATTCTTGTGCTTATACTGTTATTTTTATTTGCAGTGATTGATATTTATATTTCTGAAAAAAAACCAGAGAAACCATTTTTTTTATTTGCTTCCAACGTTACTGTTCACTTGTGGTAGTAGTACTGTTTAAAATAGAATTATTTATGGAATTAGGTTTCAACTTTTCTTTTCTTAAAGGAAAATGATGTTCTAAACAAGACTAGTAGTATACTACTAGCCCCACCCTATTAAGGCCAAATTCCACTGTTTTCTAAGGTTGTAGGTAGTTTTAGTTTTCTAGCATAGGATTTTTGTACAATTTACATTGTTTTTGATCTTTTATATGGTTGGTTTCTTTTGAGTTTTCTTGATGATTTATACCAGTAACATGTTCTATTAATCAAAGTCAAGTGCAGTTAGATCTTGAAATAGACAAAACTTTACGCAGGTTACGAAAGGAAGCTCACCTCAACACCATGGCTATTGCACGATAACAAACACTCAAGGAGCTTGCTGCTACTAACATGGAAAATCAGCCACTATGCATAAACATCGACAATAATATAAACTTTAAGCTCAAATCTGGTTTTATACATTTGTTACCAACATTTAATGGTCTTGCAGGAGAAGATCATCATACTCATCTCAAGGAATTCCATATGGTTTGTGTTGGCATGAAATAGGATAGAGTTGATGAGGAACAAGTTAAGTTGAAAGCTTTCCCTTTCTCTTTAAAAGGGGCAGCAAAGGCATGGCTTTTCTCTATTCTCCCAGGATCTATTAGAACTTGGAATGTCATTAAGAAGATTTTCCTTGAAAAGTATTTCCTAGCATCTCGAGTTGCCAACATAAGAAAAGAAATATGTGGGATTCGAGAATCTCGTGGAGAAACACTCTTCAAGTATTGGGAAAGATTTAAGCAACTATACATTCAATGCTCTCATCATCAACTACCCGATCAACTACTCATTCAATATTTCTATGAAGGATTGATGCCTACTGATCGTAGTATCATTGATGCTATAAATGGAGGCGTATTGGTGGATAAGACACCCGAGGTTGTACACCAATTGATCTCAAACATGGTAGCTAACTCAAAACAGTTTGGCATTCATGGAGACTTCTCTAACAAATGAGTAAATGAGGTAAGTATTTCTAACCTTGAAAATAAAGTTAATGATCTTACTTCTCTTGTATGTTCTTTGGCTTGTGGAAATGTGCAGCAGGTGAAAGTTTGTAGCATATGCTCCTTATATGGACATGCTTCAGATATATGCCCAACAATGCAAGAAGATTATATTGAACAAGCTCATACAATTGATGTAGCATTTAACGGATAACCCTAATGCAAATATGATCCCTTTTCTAACACGTATAATCTTGGATGGAGAGATCATCCCAACTTACGCTATGACAACCCATCCCAACAAGGCAATCAAGGCCGATAGTTTCATCCCCATGGATTTCAGCCCCAACAGAACTATCAAGCAAGACAACCCCCTCCATTCATAAACTCCAATGTTATAGGGTCGTCATCCAATGATGATTTTCGTGAGATGATGAAAACTTTGGCTTTTAATATTGTTACCCTGCAACAGAATGTCATGTCTTTTCAATAGGAAACAAGGTTAAGTATTCACAACTTGGAGAAGCAAACGAGGCAAGTAGCTTCAAGTGTAGGGAAATTGAAGGCACAAATGAATGGAAAATTACCCTATTAAGTATTGAATCCAAAATAGAATGTTAGTGCGATCATGCTGAGAAGTGGGAAAGAACTTGAAGAGAAAAGGTCAAAACAAATTAAGATGGAGGAAGAAAAAGAGATAGAAACTGAATTGAGTACAAGGAAGGAACATCATCCTTCTTCACAAACTAAAACATTGACCAACACTCCAAAGGTAACTCCTCACTCAATAAATTCCAGTTTTAAAGCAATTCCACCCTTTCTTATGAGTTATTCTAAGTCACAGAAAGAGGATAAAAAAAAAGAAGAGATTTTAGAGGTTTTCAAGAAAGTATAACTCAACATTCCTTTGCTTGATCCTATCAAGCAAATTTCCAAGTATGCTAAATTTTTTAAGGAGTTGTGTACTACCAAGAGAGCTTTTAAATTGAAAGGTCATGATAAGTATGGGTGAAGTTGTGTCTGCTGTTGTTCAAAAGAATATGCCTTTAAAGCAAAAGGACTTAGGTGCATTTACTATCCCATATGTTATTGGTAATGCTAGTTTCAAAAGGGCCTTGTGTGATTTAGGTGCATCCATTATTGTTATGCCCAAACATGTTTATAATTTTCTTAGTCTTGAGCCTTTGCATAAAAGTAGCATTATAACACAACTTGCGGATCGTAGTTTTGTTTACCTACTTGGTGTGATAGAGGATATCCTAGTCAAGATTGATACTTTGGTTATACCATGTGACTTTTATATTCTTAATATGGAACATGATTCTTGTGATTCATCAACCAGCACTCCTATATTTTTTGGGAGACCATTCTTAAAAACTGCCAATATAAAAATTGATTGTGGTAAGGATACCTTGGTCTGTGGAGGTAGGAGATGAAAAAATTGAATTCAATTTTCATGATGCAATAAAATATCCTTATAGCAATGTTTATTCTATCACATGTTATGACCAAATTGATAAGTGTGTGCAGCAAGTTTGTGATTTTGATTGCGAAGATGGATTAAGCATAGCTTTGAGCTATGACTATGATTTCACCAAGATAGAAGAGATAGAGAGGCACATATGTGTTCCCCAAAACATGGACGAATTAGTATTGGCCTTATAAGCTTTACAAACCATTCCCTATGGTAATGTCTTTATTGATTTATTACTCTCACATAAAAAGTTTTTGCCATCTAGTTTACAGGCCTCTAAGTTAGAATTAAAACCTTTGCTCGATAATTTGAAGTATGTATTTATTGGTGCCAACAATACACTTGTCCTTGGATAGACTTTAGCTGTGAAGGAAAGGTTTGACAAGTATATAAAAGGAAAAACTTGTGAAGTTGTTGTGTGATCACAAGACGGTCATTGGATAGACTTTAGCTGACATCAAGGGCATTAGTCCTTTAATGTGTATGCATCACATACTATTGGAGGACAATGCAAAACCAATAATGGAAATGCAAATCAGGTTGAACCCGCCTATAATGGAGGTAGTGAAAGTTGAAATTTTAAAACTATTAGATGCAGGAGTCATTTACCCTATCACTGACAGTAAATGGGTAGCATCAATCCATGTGGTGCCTAAAAAGACTAGAATCACGTTGGTGAAAAACAAAAATAATGAGTTCATTCCTACTCGCATCTTGAGTAGATGGAGAATGTGTGTTGATTATAGAAAGCTCAATCTCTCTACATGCAAAGATCATTTTCCATTACCATTCATGGATCAAATGCTTGAACGTTTAGCAGGTAAGTCTTTTTGTTGCTTTTTTAATGGATATAGTGGATACAATCAGATTGTTATTAATCTCGAGGATCAAGAAAAGACTACATTTACATATCCACTTGGTACATATGCATATAAGAGAATACCTTTTGGTCTTTGTAATGCTCCTACAACTTTTCAAAGATGCATGATGAGTATTGTTTTTACTATGTTGAAAGAATAATCGAGGTTTTTATAAGTGATTTCACGATGTATGGTGATTCTTTTGATAAATATCTACAAAATTTATCTTTGATCCTAAAAAGGTGTATTGAAACAAACCTTGTCTTGAACTATAAAAAATGTTATTTTATAGTAGAACAAGAAATAGTTCTTGGGCATGTTGTGTCTTCATATGGTTACAAGTTCATAAAGTTAAGATAGATGTCATTTTATCATTGCTTTACCCCTCATGCGTGAGGGAAGTTCATTCTTTTCTAGGCTATGTAGGTTTCTATCAACGCTTTATCAAAGATTTCTCAAAGATTACAGCACCCTTGTGCATACTATTAGCCAAAAAAATGGATTTTGTGTTTGATCAAGCTTGTAAAGATGCCCATGATGAGTTTAAGAGACGTGTCATATCTGCCCCTATCATCCAACCACCAAATTAGGATGAACCTTTTGAGATAATGTGTGATGCGAGTGACTATACAGTAAGAGTTATGCTTGGGTAAAGAATTGGGAAGAATTTGCATGTTATCGCCTACGCTTCTTGCATGTTGGATGGAGCACAATGCAATTACCATACAATTGAAAAGGAACTTTTTTATAGTGATGTTTGCTCTTGAAAAATTTAGGTTATATCTACTTGGTACAAAAGTCATTGTTTTTGCTGACCATGTAGCTTTCAGGTATCTTTTAAAGAAGAAGGAATCCAAACCAAGACTGATTAGGTGAATCTTTCTTTTAGAAGAATTTGATCTTGAGATCAAAGATAAAAATGGTCTTGAAAACCATGTGGCTGATCATATAAGTCGATTGAAGACCGAGGATATTCCAACCAAAACAATAAGAGAAACATTTCCTGATGAACAATTGTATGTGCTACATTCTTCTACAAGACCATGGTATGTTGATTTGATAAACTATTTAGTCACTGAAGAATTCCCTCTAGGTTTGTCTACATCCCAAAGGGACAAGTTACGGGCTGATGTTAAATATTATTTTTGGGACACTCCTTACTTGTGGAAATTTTGTATGGATTAAGTAGTACGGAGATGTGTACCACAGGATGAATTTCATTCCATTCTCACTTTTTGTCATTCTCATTCTTATGGTGGACATTTTTTAGCAAAAAGAACAGCCCATGAAGTACTATTTTTAAAGACGCATATCACTTCTGCAAATCATGTGAAAAATGCCAAAGAATAGGTAATATCACTGATAAAAATCAAATGCCTTTAACAAATATTCTTGTAAGTGAAATTTTTTATGTTTGGGGTATTGATTTTATGGGTCCATTTCTTTCTTCTTTTAGAAATCTTTATATTCTTCTTGCTGTTGCTTATGTGTCCAAATGGATTGAGGTGAAAGCCATACAAACTAAAGATGTTAAGGTTGTTTTAGATTTTGTCAAGACTCATATATTTGATAGGTTTGGCATCCTTAAAGCTATGATAAGTGATCGTGACACTCATTTCTGCAATCGTTCCATGGAAGCATTGCTATGCAAATATCATATGACTCATTGAACTTCCACAGCATATCATCCATAAATGAATGGCCAAGCTGAAATTTCCAATCGAGAAATCAAGTCCATTTTGGAGAAAACAATGCAATCTAACTAACGAGATTGGATTCTACATCTTAGAGATGCACTTTGGGCTTATAAGACTGTTTATAAATCACCTATAGGAATGTCACCTTATAGAATAATTTATAAGAAAACATGTCATCTACTGGTGGAGCTTGAACACAAAACATTTTGGGCCATTAAACAATGTAACATGGATTATGAAGCTGTTGGGATTGCTAGACAATTGCAACTATAAGAGTTGGAAGAAATTCAAAATGATGCTTACTAGAATGCAAGGATTTACAAAGAAAAGACTAAGAATCTTCATGATCAAATGCTTACAAGAAAGGAATTTCATGTTGGAGATAAAGTCCTTCTTTAACATTCGCGTTTGAAACTTTTTCCTGGAAAATTGCGCTCTCGTTGGATTGGACCCTTTGTTATTTCTAATATTTTTCCTTATAGTGCAGTTGAAATTACAAGTTTAGAAATTAGCAAAGTACTCAAAGTCAATGGACATCGTTTAAAACCTTTCTATGAAGGTTAGATGGTAAAACTCACCGCTTCTGTAGAGTTAGCTGAACCAATCAGATTGCTTTCTTTTTCCTTATCTTTTTTTTTTGCATGCCACATGTTAAGCCAATAACATAAAACAAAAGTGCTTACTAGGAGGCAACCCAACATACAAAAAAAAAAAATCAGATTTGCTTTCTTTTTCCTTATCTTTTTTTTTTTGCATTTTAATTTATTTTCTTTCATTCTTTTATAGTCCTTTGCTTTTATTTCAACATTGAGGATAATGTTGTGTTTTAAGTGTGGAGTATTGGGAGAATTTTTATTTTTTTATTTTAGTTTTCTTTGTTGTTCTAAAAAAAAATTGTGTTTGATCTTTTTAACTCCCATTAGTTTTTAAGAGTATGAGTATTATGTATGAGAATTAATAGAGATAGATGAATATATAAATCAAATGAAAGAGTATGCAAGCAAATTTTAAGGTTTAATTGGTTTAGGGATTGACTTTGAAAATATGCCATGTTGACTTTATAGTATTATACCATTACAAGTTTTTGAGCTTTCAACATTGTATTCTTTGAGTGTGCATTCTTTTAATGATATGTATCTCTAAAACTTGCTTCATATCTTATTGAGATTATATTCCATTACAAATACACATGAAGATGATAAAGACATTAGAAATTTTAATCACTTGAACCAAAAAGCTAACCTTAAGCATATTATCCTTAGTGAGCCTCTTTTGAGCTTGTTTATCTTTTCTTTGCTTTATCCATATATAAGCTTTAACTTTATATATATTTTCCTTTTCCCCTAGCCAAGGATTAGTAGAGCATATGCTTGTGATATTTCATGGAATTATGGTTGGAAATTATATGAACAGACAGAAAAAGTGATGCTTGATGAAAAGATGGGCAAAATTAGAAAAATAAAATAAAATGTTCCTTTATGTTCTTAAGATTTTATGTTAAAAGAGCTTAAAATCAAAAGGAGTTAAGCATTGGTGTTTAAAAATAAAAAATTTACGAGCTTTAATGGAATATCTTGTTTGAAATATCATTTTTCAGAATGCTCTACTTTCTTTGATTTGAACCTCTTTTTTTTACTCTTTTACCTCACCTTAACCTTAGCCCCATTACAACTAGAAAATAAGACGTTTTGATTCATGCATTGTTTGTAATATGTTAGTAATGGAGATGAGATTGAAAAGCAAGTTTATGATAGAATATACTCTTTGATTGAATTTGAGAGATTTAAACATATAAACCCTAAACACATGTGTTGGAGTGTATATCAATGAGAGGATCTATCACTTTGGCATGATATAGATTTCATTTAAATCCTGACGATTGATTGAATTTTGAAGTTTGCATGTAAACAAATTCATCAAAATTTATTTATTTTATCCTTTTTTATTATATTCTTATTTATAATGCTTGTACTCTTGATCATTGATGGGAGATTAAGAAATTGATCATGGTTATTTTCAATTTAATTTTATTTATCCTTTCTCGAAGACGAGCAAGAGCTAAGTGTGAGGGTATTTGATATAACCATATTATTTGATAGTTTCACCCATATTTACCTAATGTTGTTGTCCATGTTTTATATGCAAAATGCCTTGATATTCTTTGTTTTATGTTTTGAAGGCACTTTTGGATGAAAAATGCAAAAACGAGTAAATTAGAGATAATTGATAGATTTGATATTCAGTCGATGTTTTGTGTAGAGTGTGAGTTCTAGATATCAAAATAAAATGATTCCAGTGGCACTAAAAAGCTAACATCCATACCTTTCTAGAAATGTAATGCAAGAAAAATAAAAAGAGAAAGATCATGGAAATCACATCCTTCAAAGTCAAATCTCGCATTCTACCACTATTAACCTTTGTCTATTCAAAATTAAATATCTGGAGTTATAAAAGTCCAATTTATGCAACTCAATTTTATTGGATTTCTGACTCAAAGGTCTATAAATGCTCTAAATTTTAGCAAAAAATAATGTCAGATGAGGGAGATATGGTTTTTCAAAATGACAACTGAATTCTGCCGGCAATCAAGTTTCGTGAAGAAATGAGTCCAAATTACGTATCAAAGCTTCTAAACTGTCATCCAAGTTTTTATATCAGCAACTTAGCTCCTCTAAGCTAAAGCTTGAAGATTTCATGCAAGGCTATTTCTCATTTTTAAGGAAAATAGTTATTGAAATATTTAAATGTAAATTGTCAACTTAAGGGAGGACTATTTTGTAAATTAGGAACTAGGGTTTCTTAGCATATAAAAAGAAAGAGGGGGGAGAGAAGGGGCAACAACTAGAAGTTAAGAAACATAAATTCTCTTCTCTACAAACCCAAAAAAATCATGCTCTCTTCATTATTTAAGAGTATGTGTTCAATAGTTATGCAAGACTAAGCTATTTTCTTGGTTGTAAGGACACAACAAACCTTCGGATTTCAAGAACCGTAAGATTTATTCTTCCTTTTATTTTCAATTTATATTATGAATGAGTGTGATTGTTTTTCTATTTATATTTTCTATGATTATTGTTGATAATTACTAGAGCGGAACTCTAAATTATTATTGTGAACAATTTATTGCTAAATTTGATATCAAAATTGGAGTTGTGACGTATAAACTTGTGAAGCAACTAAACTTAATAATTATGGCGGAACTACATTATTAAACTTAGGGAGAACACTCAAATATCTAGTTCTTAGGGCTACCATTGAACTAAATCATTAATGCAGATATTGTGATTGTTTGTTGGTTAGGGTTAGTTATACAGCGGATCCATTAATTAACCAACATTAAGAAAAGATAAAAATTCAGAATATAAATTGTAATTTTGTTTCAAGGATCAGTTTTAATTTTCGTTGGTGGATGTGTACTTGCAACCAAGATTTGTTTTCTTGATAAATTTTTATTTCAATTGATTTTTTTGCTAGTTTAATTACTTTCATAGTTTAGATCATCACAAATCAAAACCCTCCAATTGCATAATGTATAGCATAAAAATATGAACTAAATCTTCCTTATGGGATCGACCCCTTGTATGCTCTATATTATCTTATGTGTTGTGTTTTAAGCTAGGGTAATTAATTTGTATGACCACGACATCGCAACACACCCTTCATCAAAGCTTGAAGGTATACCATATAAAGCAAATGTTGATTTCTTCTATAAATTATTTGCTTTTTTACTGTTGATTTTTAGCTTTTTTTCAATTCGAGATTGACTTTGATTCTTTTTTTTCCTTCCTTTTTAACTTAGTACACAATTATTGTAGCTTTTTTTAATCAATTCTAGGATTCTTCCTCTCAATCTTTCTGAGTTTTCTCTTTTTTCTCTCTATGATTTTCCTCTAAAACATCCCTAATTCAATGCTCAAAAGCATATGCCCTTTTATAAGGAAGCCAATAATAGAAATTTCAAAACCATGATGGTTTTTTCCAAAATATTGTTAGGGAAAATTTTATTCTTTCTCTTCCAAAACCTTCCTCTCTGAAATAAATGGTATATGGTCCATTTTTATTCTCTTATAAACCAAAATCACACATGAAAAAACACCCTAGGAGTCTTTTTTGTTATGGTTAATTCTTTTTCGATCATAGATGAGTGGGATAGGTACTTTGCCAAGATCATTATAGAGATTATGCCATAAATGTTTCATTACCTAAACCTTATGAAGGGAATGTAAATCTATCATTAGGAATAAACAATATTAGATTTAGAGGTTTAAAATTCAATATTCATTTATTAAAAGGTGAACTCTCAATCAACTTGAATTTGCTTATACAAAGGTAGCTGATTAGAGATAAAATATTATTGAATTTATTGAACCGAATGAGGATCAAACATGTGATGAGGATAATTGATCCTTGTATAGTAGATTGATTAGTACTCAAAAGTGCATTTTTATCATGGTTTTATATCATCATTTTGCACTTAAAGTATCAATAACTCCTTAACTAAAGTACGTTTTATAATAATCTATCTAATAATATAAATACCATTAATTTGTGGTAAATGTCCATTTTAAATGCAGGCCTATCACATAAATGAAAGGATTGATTGATTACATTAAGAACTTCAATTGCAAAGGCAAAGAGATGATCAAGCTTAGAAAAGAGATGTCGGTGCAATCAAAACCGGAACACTGTTTGGTAATCGGGTCATATCTGGAGCTATAGATCTCAGATTTAGGTTTACTTTATATGGATGGAAAGGTAAGACATAGGCCTACAACTTTCCTATGGAGCCCAAGATCTAAAAAGGCCATTTTCAAGTCCAAATTGTTACAACAACAAAGAAGCCCGAATCTGTCCTCCAGCCCGAGCACTGTTCAGTATTTTGGCCATATCTGGAGTTCTAGAAGTCAAAATGAGCTGAATGTTTTACACAAGAAAGCTGAGACAATTTCCTAGAACTTTCATGTTTTCAAGTGGCTCTAATTTTGACGTCATCAATGACGTTTTGGGCAGACAAGAGAAGATAAGGATTGTCACCAAGTCAAGGGTTGGCCATCTACTCATCAATTAGTTATCAAATCAATAGTTCTCAATTTTGGACTATAAAAGGAGGCATTTGCCATGCATTTAGCCATCTTGGTGTCCAGATCAAGATTATGCTCTTGTTTTCTCTCTTTGTATTCTTTATGCTTTGTTTTCATTAACATCAAGTTTATGCCTTTCATTTCCTTTCCTTTCTTTAGTTAACTTTTATGTTCTTATTTTGTTTATCTATTTTTCTTTCTTCCATTATGTCTAGCTAAGTTAATTATGTCAAGGTGAAAAGGTTACACTAATGGTGTAAGAATAAGTATGGTATAAACTTAACATGGACTTTAATGTTTGATACTAACATGTTTTATATTTGTTATCTTGTTCACTCTTTAATACTTTGCTTGTTAAATGATTAATCTTGATTTATGTTGTATAACAATTGGTACAACAAATGCTTGGCGGATAAAAGTTGATTATTTTATTTTTCTCACATTGTTTTTGTGTTTCTTTTTGAGTGATTTTTGCTAGTTTCTCTCACCCCGGTCAAATGGCGGATAACGCTACTCCGTAACTTAAGTCGGTTCTTTCAGTTTCCCACAATAACTGATATATGTATATACATTTCTGCAATTCTTTGAATCTCTCTTCCAATTCTGATTTGAAAATGGACACTAATCTTGCAAAATTAAAAAAGTATTTTCCCGTTCTGCCTCAGAATGCGATTACAAAAATTTACCGTGCTAGATGTGCAAGATTGAGATTGTTAATGAATCATGGAATTCCTAAAGACATTCATTGGTTGATTGAAGCAAAAATCCGATTATCAGGTGAGTCCTTTAACTCCTTTATTTCACATATGCCTAAAACAGGTAAAAGCACTTTTGTAAAGAAACGTCGTGCAAAACGACTGGAA
>SRLM01001072.1:0-21675 GCA_015708895.1 Populus ilicifolia
GATAAAGAAAAAAAGTATTCACACCATGTTAAGAAAAAAAAAACATGGTAAAACACTATTACAATTCACAATGTTTTGTATTTAGAATTACAGTAATTTTTGATATCATAAGTTCAAGAATTCTTTTAGTTGTTTTCTTAATTACAAATATTAATTATACAATAATTTTCATATTGTAACAAAAAAAACATCATTGTTGAGGTGTTTATTTATATTAACATAAAGAGCTTTGTTGGTTGTTAAAATTAATTTGTGTCACTACTTTGAATGTTCCTCCAAGTTAGAGTTGAAAAGGAAAGCTTTGTATAGTAACAATGTAGAAAAAGAAATTAGGGAAATGATGGCCTCATATATTATATTTCATAATGGAAGTAAATTTGGTATTGAAGAAAAAAATGTCATCTTTGTCTTTATCCACACAAAATTTCACATATTAAAAATGGTGTCAAAATTATTGTAATAGATTTGATTACAAGAAAAAAAAAAGTTTCTCGAGGTGATATTCATGTGCACAAATTCTCCAATTAACAGTCAAATTTAAATCTTGCTTTGGATGAGAAGGTATTCATACGAGTCTATAAGCTTTAACCATGTGAGTTCTTAACTTGATTTGATTTGATGAAGACAAAGATTATTCACACAAGCTCGAAAACTTTAAATATATGAGATCATAACTTGATTTGATTTCATAAAGACAAAGATTATGCACACGAGTTCAAAACTTTAAATGTATGAGATCTTAACTTGATTTAATCGTACAAGATCTTAACTTGATTTGATTTATTGAAGATGAAAAGTATTCATACAAGCATAAAAGCTTGAATCATATGAGATCTTAGCTTGATTTGATTTGACGAAGAAAAAGAGTATTTATATGAGCCTAACATGTGAGATCTTAACTTAATTTGATTTAATAAAGGTGAAAAGTATTTGACATGACTAAAAGTTTAATGTCTTCTCCCAACTGCAAGAGTATCGAAGTAATAAATAATCCGGCAAGACTAGAATCGAACCACATGGAGGTTAATTGTACAAATTATAAACAACAATTATAAACAACAACAATAATAACAATAACAACAACAATAATAATATTAGCAATAATAATACTAAAATACTACTACTACTACTAGTAGTAGTAGTAGTAGTAGTAGTAGTAGTAAAGAAGAAGGAGAAAAGTTGATGAGAACTTTGAGATGGAAAATTAATGTAAGGATTAAATAATGATAATAAAAAATGTCAAGGTTAGAGGATCCACTAATGGTATGTTAAATAAGTATAGTATAAACTCTTCTTATTCAATTGAAAATCACACACAAAGAAGGTTCCAATTAGATTATATATTGTTAACATGATTACATTAGTCATCGTATTCGATTAATGCTAATACTTGTAAATCTCATCAAGCATTCATGATTATAACTTATGTTAACAACAAATCAAGTTCCTTTCATAGCTCAGGTGTCGGTTATATCATACAATATGAGCTATGAAAGTGTTAAACATTTGTTATATCAAGTGTTATATAACATAAATCAAGATTGGTCATTTAACAAGTAAAGTATTAAAAAGTAAATAAGATAACAAATATAAAACATGTTAGTATCAAACATTAAAGTCTATATTAAGTTTATACTATACTTATTCTTACACGATTAGTGTAACCTTTTCACCTTGACATAATAAACTTAGCTAGACATAATGAAAGAAAGAAAAATAGATAAAAAAAATAAGAACATAAATAAGATAAAAGTTAACTAAGTAAAGAAAAGGAAATGAAAGACATAAACTTGATATGAATGAAAACAAAGTATAAACATTACAAAAAAAAATACAAAGAGAGAAAGCAAGAGCATGATTTTAATCTGAACATCAAAATGCCTAAATGCATGGCAAATGCCTTATTTTATAGGCTAAAATTGGAAGCTATTGATTTGATGACTAATTAATAAGTGGGTGATCAACTCTTGACTTGGTGACAATCCTTATCTTTTCTTGTCTGCTCAAAACATCAATTATAACATCAAAATTGAAGTCACTTGAAAAGTAAAAGTCGTAGGAAATTATCTCAGCTTTCTTGTGTAAACAATTCAGCTCATTTTGACTTCTAGAACTCTAGAGATGGCCAAAATACTGAATAGTGCTCGGGCTGGAGGACAGATTCAGGCTTCTTTGTTGTTGCAACAATTTGAACTTGAAAATGATCTTTTTAGATCTTGGGCTTTGTATGAAAGTTGTAGGCCTATATTTTACCTTTCCATCCATATAAAGTAGACCTAAATCTGAGATCTATAACTACAGATATGACCTAATTACAAAATAGTGTTCCAGTTTGGATTACACTGACATCTCTTTTCTAAGTTTGGTCATTTCTTTATCCTTTCAATTTCAGTTCTTAAATATATCAATCAATCTTTTCATTGATGTGATAGACCTGCATTTAAAATGAACATTTACCACAAATTAAAAGTATCTTATATTGTTAGATATATTATTATAAAACATACTTTAGTTAAGGAGTTATTGATACTTCAAGTGCAATATAATGATATAAAATCTTGATAAAAATACACTTTTAAATGTCAATCAGTATTCATACGAGCCCAAAAGCTTATTTATGTGAGATTTTAACTTGATTTGATTTGTAAAAGATAAAGAGTATTTATGTAAGCCCAAAAGCTTTAACTATATGAGATTTTAACTTTAATTGGTTTGATGAAAAAAGAAAAGTATTCACGCGAGCCCGACATATGAGATCTTAACTTAATTTGATTTCATAAAGTCGAAATGTATTCACTAGAACTTGAAAGCTTTAATCATGTGAGATATTATCTTAATTTCATTTGATAAAAAAAAAAAAGCATTCATACGACTTTAATAGTTATAACCATGTGAGATGTTAGGTTTATTTTATTTGATAAAGGAACAGACTTTGATTCTTAGTTTTCTTGATTTGATTTGATGAAGGAAAGAACTCGGATCCCTTACTTCCTTCATATTATTTGAATTTCTTAGAAAGCACTTCCAAGTATTTGTATTTGATCTTTAATCTTTTTTTTTCCTTTTCTTATTCGTCTTCTCTACTTGTCTTCTATGTTTGTATGCTTATTCCTTTTGATTTTATGGTTTTGTTGTCTATTTAATACTAGTCAAGTCTAATTTACTTTAAATTCCCTTCATCTAAAGGATATTTTAGAAAAATTGATATGAAAATTACTTAAAATAAACTAAAAGTTTGAAGGATATGAAAGTAAAAATTATGAAATATATTTGGATTGGATTTTATTTTAATTTAATTTAATTTGGTCCCAAAACTAACAAATTTAATTTGGACCCAAACCCCAATAAATTTAATTCATTTGGTCATAGAAATCTTTGGATCATGGCCTAGACTTGTAGAAATTTTAATGTTTATAAATTCCCTTTTAAAATTAATTTGCTTTTTTAAATTCTAGCATAATAAGTAAATTTATTTTCAATTTATCTCTTCTAACTTTGAATTATGATGAGATCAAAAGTATATATAGTTTAGATAAGTATTTTTAAAGAGAAGTTCATTTTTTATCTCCTAGTATAACAAGGAAGCTTTCTTTATATATACAACATCAATGTCCTCAAATAATGTTGAAAATTTAGAGAATTTATATGAGAGCATTAAAATAACTATGTATAAATCTTACATTATTTTTTTTCTTTTAATTTTTTGGAAGTTTTTCTAGAGATTTTTTTCATTTTTTTCCTATCTTTTTTTTAATTATTTTCTTATCTTTCTCTCTAAATTTTCTCTTATTTTTTCATGAATTTTAAGATTTAGTTTTATATATTTTGTTGGATTCAAGAATTTAAAAGTATCTTGGAACATTTCTTAGCCAATAAACTTGGAGATTTAAACGAATCTTTTTAAAAAGCCCCTCAAAGTCTTCGAGATCTCATAAATCTTTTCAAGAAGGATTCTTGTAAGCTTAAAGATAAAATGGTGATCCTTTCAAGTGCCCCTAAGTAATAGGAAACTTTGGTGAACCTTTTAAAAAGGAATTGCTTGGACACTTGAAACTTTAGTAAATCTTTTTGGAAGATTCTTGAAACTTGAACATTTTGTAAAATTTTTTAGAAGAGCCTTAAGAACTTGGAACTTTGAGATGGTTGGTCAATATTATCTTGAACTATATATATATAAGAAACATCTTAATCCCTTTTTTTATAGGAATGACTTCTCCCAAAATAAACTCTAAGATTGTTATTAAACATTAACATCCATTTAATTGATGGGTTATTAATTGATAAAACACATTTACTTTTCAAAAATTAAAGTGAAATACCATCAAAGTAGCAAGACAAAGAAGCTTAAGCATGCAATGTATAAGCCCATAATAGGTCCTTGTAGTGTGAAAGTGATAACTCTACTTTCAAAAGTACATATATAAACAAATGGTGTTTGATGATTACTATGTCAGATCATCAACCATCTTTATATGTTTCTTCTAACCATAATAATGAACAGAATGCTCCACAAGCCTATGTTGCAAGTTTAATCAACAAAAGTAAAGATATACAAGGGAATAAACTTGAATTATGAGAAAGAATTTAGTATCTTAGAGGATTTTAGGATTGGTTTGTAAAAGCCTACCAAATATGCATATACATTAAACTTAATGTTGTTAAAGAAAAACAATGAATTGGCATATGCATTAAACACAACCTCTTTTAATATCATTGCCTAAATAATATGCATTTGCATTGATAAGGACTTAGTGTCTTTTTAGGAACACCTTTAGGATTTTAATTTGAAAAATATGCAACATCATTGGTTTATCTAGTTTAAAAGAGTACTATGAAGAGGTTGTTCCTAGTTTTGAAGAGTTCTCATATATTGAAGGTGAATCCCCATTGCCCACGACTTTCTTTTCTTTATTCTAGGTTTTCGCTTGCACAAGATAAGAATTGTGATAGAATTCATCATATAGATTGGCCTAATTTTTAGTTTAATTATGAATCATTCACACAAAATCCTAATTTGTTATAAGAGTACAAATTTATTTCAAAGCCAAAAATTAATGCATGTGGGAAACAAAAAGGGTCAAGTGATATAAAAATATTTTTGAAAGATATCTCATATCATACGAGGCATTTAAAAAGATCTACTAAAGTAGAAGATCCATTCACTCTCTTAGGCATTGATTGAACACTTGAAAATTATGACAAGTTGAAACTTGCTACTTATCTAAGTCTTTAGCTTTCACAATTTCTATTTTTGTAGAATAAAGATTTCATTAGTGTTGGCATATTTAAGACTACTTTAAAAATGGCAACATATATCTTTTGTAGCCTAATTCATTATATATATATATATATATATATGGGCCTATCTCAGATTATTAATTATATATTGTTAGTAGATAACATGGGACTACACTAACTTTATTTTCTAAGCATTTTTTCTATGCTTGGGCTGGATTACACTTTTATCATTGGTATATGTTATTATTAATAATGATTACCTTTTTAAATGATTAAGAGATTTAAAGGCATTTTAAATACATTTCAATGTAGAAACCTAATGTTATAGATTGTTGTAAACTGTTACAGGGTCCACTTTAAACTCAAGACTTTTTCTTGGCTTTAGTTTTTTAGCCTAATAATCTTCAACCTTGATAATGGACAAATGAGAAATGAAACTTTAGAGTTTATGACGAGTATTCTTCCTATGTATTTATCATATTGTAAAGGAAGAAAATATATTTTAAAGATGTATAATCCTCATTGTTTTACTTGGTGACATGGGTTTAAACAATGATTTATAGGTACTTTTATCCCACCATAATGTCTTATTGATCCATCCTTTTTAAAAGAAGCTTAACTTTCTCTTACAAAGTAAGGGAGTAGTGCAACATTCCATATAAAAGTTAATAATTTGGTATCCCTAGAAGTTGATCCAAGTTACATAACTTCATAAGATAACAAAGTGTTTTCTTAATTCATCAATATTTCTATGAAAGTCCTTTTTTAAATTGGAAATAACAATTTTTCTTTGAATTTGAATCGAAATACTAGGATAATATCAAGAAAAAAAGAAAAGACTCCCACCAAAATGGTTTCACCTCTACCTTTTATTCAAAAGCATGGTCATTTTGAACCATAAAATTAGTCCTCTACAAAGAAAACACAAGGAGGTTGCTTTCATAGTAAATCTTTAGTCAATATAGGACAAGTAGTGAAAACAAAGATTCAAATCTCCTTTCTCCACTTTATTGTCCTAGAGAGGTGGATAATCCTTCTATTATGACACATATTATATATCTTGATAACACTTTTTTTTAGATTTCTACTCACATTTAGCATAGCAGTAGGGATAAGAATTTTGATCTACCTCCTTTTTTTAAAAAAAAAAGAGGTGGTTGATTTTTTCATAGTTGTTTTTTACTTTTGGCAAAGAATTTTTTTTTTATTGTTTATATGTATATTTCATACTTATCTCATTTAATTTCAACCTCTTTTAACTATTTTAGGGATTTAAAATTCAAATCTTCCAAGTAAGTTGGATAATATCACTAAGGTGATTTTAGTAGTTATAGAATCTTCAACTACACCTTCAACTCCTTATGAAAGTTATACTAGCAACATTGATGGGGGAATTATGAACTTAAGTTGTATTGCTCATGAAACTAAAGATGATGGCAAAGAAAAAATGACTATTGAGTTTCATATACATGGTATTGTGTCTCAAAGGCATGTACATGTTTCTAAACCGAAGTTGATGCTTTTTTTTTCTTTAATGTTTGGCCTACCTATACCTTCTCTCATTTATGATGATATTATGAGATCTATCATGTTAATTGAGATTTTTTTAGAAAGAATTCTGGCATGTTTTATTGAGTGAGCTTTTTTCTCTCAGAGGTTAAAGTACTTTCATGTTGATCCTATAACTTCTATGGATATGATAAAGATCTTTTTGAAGGATGTGGATTCTTATTTCACATCATTAGAAAATTAGCCAAAATATGATTGATGTGTAAAAGGATGAGAAATCACTATTTGTGGAGATCACTCATCTTTATTTAAAGGTAAAAATGATTCCTTGCAACTTAAATTGCATGAGACGACTAATCAAATGAAATTCATAAAGGAAAAAATTTCAAGATTACAACAGTAAAAGATAGTGATAGAATCCTAAATTGACTTAATTTGTGATGAACAACAAAAAACAGATGATGAAATTAAGTTCAAAGAGAAAAAAAACTTTTAAAGTTAAAAAGCATCCAAGGTTTGCAGTGCTAATGATATTGAGAAGGGAAACTAAATCATATGGCATTTAAAGCAAACTTTGTTTGGAATAGCAATCACAAGTCGGGGGGGAATTTGTGTTTTTACCTTTCATTTATTTATTTTTATTCTTCTTTTCACTTTATATTCAAAAGTGAACATTTTTTGAGAAAATATTTAGTGTTATCTTAAAAATAAAAAATTTTCTTACAAAGATGGTTATAAGCACTAAGATGAATGTATCTTTTCATTTGTTTTCTTTTATAGCTTGAATTGAACTTTTAATACCAAGGATGTAAAAGAAAACATGAAAAATTTAAGTTTTATTTATTTAGGTGTTCATAGTTTATACTTTTATAAGCTAGGAGTAATATAATATAACATGATTTGTTCTTGATTTGATTTGATTTTTTTTTTAGAATGATTAAACTTAGGATAAATCCTAAGCTATCCAAATATCTCAATAGAAAAAGGATTAAGTCTTAACGTAGTTCAAAATGATTTTTGTTTCTTTTATGTCACTCATAGTTTATTTTCTTGCAGGCCAAGAGTATTATATTTTTCTATTTCTAATAGTTTAAGCTCATGTGATGTAAAGCTTGAAAGACCTTTGAACATGAAATTTCTTCAAGAGCTTTCCATTGATGGATCTAATTCATTAACTATTTTTGTCAACAATTTTATACATTGTACATTGACTCATTTGAGTTGTAATGGTACACAAGAAAATGACTTTGCTGCACATATCTATAAGTCACATGACAATAAACTCCTTAAATGAGCCTATACTAAGAGATGTATTTAAAACTCATGTTAGGGAATTAGGATTATGTAGGTTTTGATCTTTATATTAGTAAATTTACTATGTCCTATGTTTCTTATACTTGGATGAACATTATTTTTATGAGGTATTTATTTTCACTATATTGTTTAAATACTTAGAAATAATGATATTAACAAACATACTCACATACACACACATGAACATATATATAACCATATATATAGTATATAAATAGGTTAATTGGTTCACTCACATGAACAATCACTTTAATGCTTAAATGAGCAAAATAAAACATGAAAAATATTGTCTTAATTAAATATCGATATAAGGTCTCTGTGACTATATTTAGATGATCTCACAATACATATCAGCCTAAAAAAGCTTGGTGTTAAGCATGGTTAGCATTGAAAAAATTCAAATTGGATACTCCAGAGGTGACCAGATCAAGGCTTATATAGTATTTAGAGAACTACATATGCTTATTTTATATATAAATTCTCTATCATAATATCAATACTACATGTGCTAAAGCAACTATAAAAAAAAAAAGATGAGTGAATGGATCCCTACTTCTTTATCATGTAAATTTTTATGGATATTTTTGTTTGATTGTTATTTATTACTTTCCTTAGCTATTTTTTATTATATCACGAAGATAAAAGAGTGATGTTTGCTACAACTACAATTATAATTGATTCAATCTTATAAGATATTTTTAGAAAAATAATTTCACTTTAACTTGATGATAGCAACATGAAAGGAAAACTTTTGAATTACATTGAGATACTATAACTTGGTATCAGTAAGTTTTTGTTGCTACTAGGTTTGTAACGTAATTATAAATATAGCATCAATAGTATATATAAGAGGTTAGAAAAGCTTCTACGAGAGAGTTCAAGGTGCTACTTTTTATAATGTACAAAAGATCTATAACACTACAAATCGCTATATTTTTTTGGTTGATGTCTTTACATTAGCCTTAATAGATTAGTAGTGTAGAGCTTTTAAAATTATAAGAGATTCATTAGTTGTTTTTTTTTATTAATCAATATGAACAACATTAACAATAATGTAATATTGAATCACACGTTGAAATTTTTTTTAATCTATTTAATAATTGGGTGTCCATGACTTAAATTCTATGAAAAATAAGAGAACTTAAAAAATCAAATTATCTAGTGAATTATGATAAATTGACATATTACATGGAGATTTTGTCTTTATCAAAGAAAGAATCTCTTCTCTATCCTTATTTTATAAGGAAAATCAACTCTCAGGTTTTAATAATAAAAACTAAGAGGATATTTGTTTTCTTAAAAGAAAAACAAGCATATGCAAAAAGCCAAAGAGTCCTAAGTGAGAAGAGTTCACCCTCAAACAAAAAGGCATCCATCAATTATGCTAAGTATTGAAGGATTCATGAAGACTGGAATGTTATTTTGGCTCATGTAGTCACAATAAATAAATCGATGATTATTTCTTTTTGACACCTAAAACAATTCAGTTTTAATTCTGGTGAATTTTATATGACTTGAAAGCATGTATGATCAACTTTATGCTTCCATATATATACATATATATATGTCAGGGGCAATGGCTTGAAGATTGGATAAACTACCTCCTAACTCCAACTTCCTGCCATGTCTTTTGGCTTTCTGATGGATGTTGGCATGTTCAAGAATAGTGCACAAGTCACAACTGACAAGAAGCTCTTACAAATATCCGATTGAATTTATTTGTTTAATTTATAAGGTCAATGAGAATTCTGGTATAATAATTCCAAGCCGAACTTGTCTTCCAAGGAAACTTCTAACTGTAGCTAGATTGCAGAAGCAAACTAATGTAGACTGTTATGCAGAATGCATTGTTTCAACAATCTAACTTCAGTTGCATAAAGATAAATTAACTGGAACTCAAGATCAGTGAACACTTGAATCCATCCTATTGATTACTTGCCATCTTAACTTAGCATTCGCATTTGACAAAATCCTGTTCAGAAGCATCCCTTGCCCTAATTTTATTCACAATTCTCTAGCTCATAAATAATTTCAGGGTGCTTGACATATCTTCTGTTTGTGTTTTTAAATGTTTTTTAAAAGCGTTTTTAGGTTGAAAAAATATTTCAATTATTATTATTTTTTGTGTTTTCATAGTTTTAATGTACTAATGTTAAAAAAAAATTAAAATTAAATATTTTAATACATTTTTAAGAAAAAAATTATTCTGAAAAGCTATCTGCATGCAGCATAAACATACAAGCACCATTAGACTATCACTAACTGGAGATAAAATGATTTCCATTATCGAATATACATGGTGAACATGGTCGTCGTCATTCTGTGGGAGGCTTACATTGCCTAGTCCAATCGCTGCATCAAATGAAACCTCCATAATTTTACTTAAACAAGTGGATGATCTATAAATTAGGGATGTGGTTTGAATCAATCCCAGCCACCAGGCACCAGCAGATGGAGGATGATATCATCTTATTATTAATCCACCTTAAATCTAACTCGTGAAAATTTAAAAATGGAATAGGATAAAAATAGACGAAAACAAAAGGGAAGGCACCCTCTCTTGGCGTCCACAGACTGCGGTAGAAAAACTATATGAAGGGTTGCCTTATTTGGATTGAAAGCACTGGAAAGCTACTGAGCAAAAGATAGTCTGAAGGATTCTTTTTTCTGCGGTTTCATCCACTGGTGGTCATGTAAAGACTTGCCTTGAAAGATCCTTTTATTCATCACCTGGAATAAAAAGAAGTGCTAACCAAGCACTCCTTAACAACTACCCCTTACACGCTTCGCAAATTCACATCCAAAAGTGCAAGAGAGTTCACAGAAAAGATGGCTGGAGGAGCTTTTATCGGGCCAAGTACGGTGGGGAACTATGAAGGTCGTGTCACTACCTTCGTTATCACCACCTGTTTGGTTGCTGCCATGGGTGGTCTCATTTTCGGTTATGACATTGGTATCTCAGGTAATAAATGGAAGACCTTTTAATCATCTTTGCTGTGGTGACGAAGATTATTGATTAATTATATCTGAAGGCACTAATGACTGGATAATTCTGTACAATGTTGCAGGTGGGGTGACTTCTATGGACTCATTTCTCAAGAAATTCTTCCCATCTGTGTACCACAAAGAGAATGAAGATCATCGAGAGAGCATGTACTGCAAATTTGACAGCCACTGGTTGCAATTGTTCACATCTTCTCTCTACCTTTCTGCTTTGGTAGCCTCCTTCTTTTCCTCTACGGTTACCAGACTATTCGGCCGTAAAATCTCTATGTTGTCTGGAGGGTTGGTCTTCCTTGTTGGTGCCTTTCTTAATGGTGCTGCCGCCAATGTAGCAATGCTTATACTTGGTCGTTTGTTGCTTGGTGTCGGGATTGGCTTTGCTAATCAGGTAAACTGTTTCTCTCAGTGTTGGCTTGGAAATGGTTATAGCGTTTGAAATTGATTTTCGTATTTTCTCTGTTCTCTGCAGTCTGTTCCAATTTATCTATCTGAAATGGCACCAGCAAAGATTAGAGGAGCGCTTAACATTGGTTTCCAAATGGCCATTACAATCGGTATCCTTGCTGCAAATCTCTTTAACTACGGAACATCAAAGATCAAAGAAGGATATGGCTGGAGAATTTCTTTGGCTCTTGCAGCTGTCCCCGCTATAATGATGATTGTTGGATCATTTTTCCTTCCAGACACTCCCAATTCTATCCTTGAGAGAGGCCACCCCGAGAGAGCGAAGAAAATGTTGCAAAGGATTCGCGGCACGAACAATGTTGAAGCAGAATTCCAAGACCTTGCAGCCGCAAATGAGCTTGCAAAGAGAGTGGAACACCCATGGAAAAACATCTTGCAGCCGAGATACAGGCCTCAGCTTGTCATTTGCATATTGATTCCATTCTTCCAGCAAATTACTGGAATCAATGTCATCAATTTTTATGCACCTATTCTCTTTAAGACCTTGGGTTTCGGAGATGATGCTTCACTTATGTCTGCAGTCATCACGGGCATAGTCAATGTTGTCTGTACAGCTGTTTCCATCTACTCAGCTGATAGGTTTGGGAGAAGAATTTTGTTCCTTGAAGGAGGCATTCAGATGATTATTTGCCAGGTATTCAATGCAACCTTAACCAATTTGTTTACTATATTAAAACTCTTCTAACTATGACGGATTCACATTAGATTCATGCTGATTCAATGAACATGTTTACTTTGATTGCAGATACTTGTTGCAGTCATGATAGGCATCAACTTTGGAACAAAGGGTGTAGGAAACATGTCAGGTAGCACAGCCGACTTTGTATTGTTCTTGATCTGTGCTTATGTAGCAGCATTTGCCTGGTCTTGGGGTCCATTGGGATGGCTAGTCCCTAGTGAAATCTGCCCTCTTGAGATTAGATCAGCAGGGCAAGCCATCAATGTCTCAGTCAACATGCTCTTCACTTTCCTCATTGGCCAGTTCTTCCTCACCATGCTCTGCCACTTGAAGTTTGGTCTATTCTTGTTCTTTGCTGGCTTTGTTGTTATCATGACCGTCTTCATTTACTTCTTCTTGCCCGAGACAAAGAATGTCCCAATTGAAGAAATGAACACTGTTTGGAAGACACATTGGTTCTGGGGCAAGTACATCCCTGATGATGCTGTCATTGGAGGCCATAACTTGAAGGAGCTGACTGCGTGAAATGAGCTTGTACAAACAGTAAAGGTAGCACCGCGCACGGATTTGATTGCAAGCGGTGGTTGTAATTGTTAAAAAGTATAGGTTTTTTTTTTTCCTTTCTTCTTCTTATACAAAAGCCTGTTATCCAGTTCTTCTTCTTCATTGAAAATAGAGACTTCGTCTCATTTGCTCATTTCTGGATATGGTTACTCTCTAGTTTTCTTACCAAATCAATAAACCTACAGTTTAAATTACAACATAAAATCTGGAACTCATCCAACTTGTTCAATACATCACAATTTAATTTCCCTCTAGAAAATTTAATATCATCGTCAATCTTACAGTCATCAAATTAAATATTAAGAAATTATATTTCACCCTCAGCCAACTAATTTCACCACTCTCTTCAACATCAAGAGCAAGAACGTAAAGATAATTCCAACAATACTGCAAATAAACAAATAAACCAGAAAGAATCCTCAATAATTTAAGAAGTTCAAGATCTTCTCTTGAAAATGATGTCCTATGTTATTCATCAGCTCAAATTATACAATTGGATGTCTAAACAGTCTGTAATATTAGAAAATGTCAACCAAAGCTGGACATTTGCTCACATCACATGATTCTCAAAACGAGCCAAAATGTTGAAGGAATATCCATGTCTATGCAACTGATATGGACTCCAAGAGAGCATCAACATATTCTTTAAGTTTTGCCTTTGTAATTGCACCTTCCCTTCTGCTTTCAGGCACTTCCTTCCCATCTTTAAAAAGAACCAAAGCAGGCAATCCATAGACTCTATACTCTTTAATTAATTTGGGGTTCGCGTCATGATCGATCTTAACAACCGTCAATCTATCCCCATATTCCTAAAAGTTAGAGAAACAAAAACCATATCAGAAAAGATTAACCATTTCTTGGCCCTATCAATAGAAAGCGCCTCTTAATCACATCTAGATAGCACCCTCCAACCAGCTCTGGCGCACCAAATGCTATCCACATCAAATTAACTAGAAAAATCATGAGAATTAATTCTTTTTGCTCACATCTCAAAAATACATGAATTGGGACAGTGAAAAAGAAAACCCTTTTGTAATCGAAGGCTAATGTATAGTCATGATTGAATAATATAGTAAGAAAAAAGAGATACCTGAGCCACAGATTCCATGGCAGGAGATATTAACCTACAAGGACCACACCAGGTTGCCACAAACTCAACAAGAACTGGACGGTCAGAATTTAAGACGACATTTTGAAACTCACTTTCGTTAATCTCTGCAATAGCTCCACATGTTATTGTAGTAGACTTGTGAACTTTACAGAAGCTGGTTGACCTTCTTGAAGAAGAGGATAGTTTTCTTTGACTTTGAGTCGAACGCAACAAGAAGAGCTTCTTCGGAGAAGATAAAGAAGCTGTTGAAGTAACCATGCGAAGTGGAGGAAGAGAAGAGATGGATAGAGGACTAGAAGTGCTTGAGAGGATAATCTTGTCCATGGTGGAGCTTGAGAGGTAGAGAGAGTTGCAGGTATTTTTACAGCATTGGTAGATGTTGCGTGCAAGGTTTTTGGAGGTGCAGAGGGATCAAAGAAATTTTTCTTTTTTTAAAAAAACAAAAAAAAAGAAGCCAATGGACGAATTTTTGCCACGTCAAAGAGCATGGCCACGTGGGGCTCACGTGGATGATGGGCGTCGCTTGTTTATGATAAAGAGAGCCATTTCATTTTCCTTTTATTTTTATTCTTTTTTTTTTTTTTTTTTTTTNTGTCCGGGCCAGCTTACGCGCACCACGACTAATCCACACGGCTCACTGAACATCCTGCAAGCCCAGTGAACATGTAAGGCACCACGGGGGTGACAGGCGTGCATGGTGAGGTTCGAACCCCTGATGCAGAGGAAGGGGACAAGCCTCTTCCACCGCTAGGCTAGAACCTCACTTGCATTATTTTTTTTTTTTTTATTCTTTTAAATCATAGACTTTTAGGTGTTTGTATCAATATTTTTTTAAATATATATTCTTTTAAAAAGCAAGTAAATAAAAAAATAAATTTTAATTTCACATGAAAAATATTATTTTATAATAAATTAGATTCATTTTAAGTTTCTATTAAAGTACCTAACAAATGTATAGATCCCAAGGATAGATAGGAGCAGCTAAACTTATAAAAATATATTAAAAACAGATTATACATTATAAAAATAAATTAATTTAATTCTTAAGAGTAATTTTCAATAAAATTAGCTTTATTTACTCTTATGGGCTTTTTAATGGGCTGCAATTAAATTCACCATAGACTAATCCAAAACCCAATTTATTAATTAAAAGGAGAGACACCTAGAATATCTAATCCTGAGGCTCCTATAGCAATTATAGTAATACCAATCATGTCCTTCACCGGAGCTCCCCCATTACCTGCAGTGACCGCCGCAACCACATCGAAACAATATTTCTGCTACCAATGCAACCGCACAGTCTCGATTCCTGCCTCTTCCTACGATGATCCATATTGCCCGATTTGCCACGATAGCTTCATTGAAGAATTCGAAACTCAAAACCCGAATCCATTCCCCGACTCGTATTTCAACGACCCTTTTGACCCCTTCTCTTCTCTCTTTCCTCTCCTCTTCCAAAACTCTGGCACTGAATTTCCAGCCCGACCAGGGTTCTCCGGCCCGAATGCGTTTAACCCCCTTGAGTTCCTCCGTTCTCACCTCCAAAACCTTCATTCTGGTGGGGGTAGGGTCCAGTTCGTGATTGAGAACAATGGACACGAACCTGGTCTTCGATTCCCAGATGGTAATTTTGGTGATTATTTTATTGGGTCGGGTTTGGAGCAACTGATCCAACAGTTGGCTGAGAATGACCCGAACAGGTATGGGACGCCTCCTGCGTCGAAAAAGGCGATTGAGGCATTGCCCACGATGAAGGTTACCGAGGAGATGATGAAATCAGAGATGAATAATCAATGTGCTGTGTGTAAAGATGAGTTTGAGGGAGGAGAAGAAGTCAAAGGGATGCCATGTAAACATGTGTTTCATGACGATTGTATAATGCCTTGGTTGAACATGCATAATTCGTGTCCGGTTTGTCGGTATGAGTTGCCTACTGATGATCCTGATTACGACAATAGATCTCCTGGAGGGCAAGGGAGTGGTGGGGGTAGCGCCGGAGGAATGGAGAGAAGGTTTACTATTTCAATTCCGAGGGCGTTTGGTGGAAGTGGTCGTGGTGGACAAAGCAGTTCTTGACAGATTGGATTGGCGATCATTGGTGAGTGTTATAATTATTATTATTTTGGTGTTTGTGTGTGTGAGTGTTTGTTTACATGCTTAGATTGTACTTTCTGAGCTGTTCTTTGTTGTAAATGTTGTTGCAATTGTTAAATTTGGATTGGTTGCTTAAGGGGTTTCTGGTTTAGTGTTGCTGTGGAAGTAGTTTAATAGATCTGTGGAGTTAGAATGAATAGCTGTTCTTTCGGTGAGTGGTTTTGCTTTTGTTTGTATTTATCTTTTATCAGGTGTTTTTGTTGTAAAGTGTATTGCTTTTATGTTTATCTTATGACTCTATTTCATGTAAAAAAAAATCATTAAATTCTGAGTAACTAAGGGGTTATGAGAAGAGGATATTAGGCTTTAAATATCATAAATTTGAAAACGAGTAGGTTTTTCCTGTATTTATTTATTTACTCTTGTTTATGACCATGCCTATTGTCTGCTAGGAGTTGTTTTTTAAATGTATTGATTTTGTTGAATATCGATTGAGATTATGGAGTGTTTGGTTTGAAATTATTTGGAGTACCATTTAGAAGTTGGAATGTTTGTATTGGAGGAACAATAGGTTTTGTTTGTGTTTATGTTGTAAATTGTTGCTTTGCATGAATTTAGATTGAGTAATTAAAGGAATATGAGAAGGGTATACTATGAGATTAGAATTCATAAATTGGAAAATGAGTAGTTTTTTGTACTTCTGAAAAGTATTGAGGATTTTAACATGTTTTATTATGTTGAGACAACATGTCGAAATTTGGTTGCCTTTTTTTATTGGAACTGGGCTTGAGGGATGAGGGGTTCAGTAGTTTGTGATTGCAAGTTGTGTTTTCTTAAGGATAGTTTAGAAGAATTAGTTTGAAGAAGCTTGTTTTGAGAAATTTATATGGAATGATGAAATCAAGTAGGAGAGGGTAATGATCAGCATTTTTAGTTTGTACAATGTAGCAAAGTATTTTGTATATTAGCTGTGGCATTGTATTTCAATTTACCTAATATTGGTTAACTAGGAAATTTCGCTCAGTTTGGCTAGATATGATATTCAAAGGCCCTGATTTATTTTACTGAAATGTGACCAAAGTTCATACTTGACTAATTATTTTTTATTGTGGGAGGTAATTTTAGGGTAATTTGATCTCTGAAATTAGAGCAGTTGCTAGTTGGAGAGATTGTTGTGTAATATTCAATGATTGTAGAACTGAGTTACAGGGAATCTTTCACAACAGTTGGGGAATATTCAATGATTGTACAGCTGAGTTACAGAGAATCTTTCACAACAATTGCATAATGTTGGTAGCTTTTTAATAGAAGGTTGCATTATAGAAGTATGAGTTCTTGCATGCTATATGCCTGTCTGAGTTCCTGGTTTCTTAATTATAAGGTTGTATTTCTGCTATGAGTTTTTTGGTTTCTTGTTTCATGACCTTTGTTGCCTCTCAATCTGCTATCTCGATGCTATTGAAGAGACTTTTCTTCTTGAAGATGTCAGTGGATGCTTGTTTGGCATATATCCTCGTGTGAATGACCTTTATTTACAAAACCATTTTTTTGTTATTTTGATGTTATGTTGCATTTTTATGGAATTGAGCTGTAGTGATTTGAGGATTTGTTAGTTTGTATTTGTAAGTTAAGAAGTTTTAGGATGCTTTAGGAGGTATTGGTGAGAAGAGGTACATTTTGTATGAGCTGCCAACTAATGATGCTTATTATGAGAGTAGAGTGTGTAGGGTACAAGAGGATTGAGGGAGTGAGACGGAGAGTTGGACAATGGAAAGAAGTTGCATTGTTCCACTGTCATGGTTGCCTAGAGGGAAACAGGGGTATAGTAGTGATGTTGGTAGGCTAGTGCAGTACGAACTAGTGCATGGAGATTTTTTGTGAATTGGAGAAATTGCTGGTAAGTGTTGCTTTTGCTTTTTTATTTCTTTTAGCATGTTTATGTTTTAAGAGGTGTTTGTCACCAGTTTGATGCTTTGATTAATTGAGATTGAGAGATCAAAGGGTTATGAGAAGGATAGTTTTGGAATATGAATTTAGTCCTTTCATTTATGAAGTATAGAGGATTTTAGTTTTTTTCTCTGTTTTCTTTTTTGGAGTGTGCATGCCTATGTGTTGAGATATTATGTTGTAATTTTGATGCGGGACAAAAAAGATTAAAAAGAAAAGGTTAGAAGAAATAAGCTAAGAAGAAAAAGCTAAAGAAGAGAAGAATGGAAGTGAAGAAGAGAAAGAAAATGGGGGTTGGAAAAGTCTACAACTTTGCAAATTTTATTCGAATAATCAAAAATTGTATAACATTTAGAAAAATAACATCTAAATACTAAAACCCTAACTAAAACAAACAATTAAACTTACAGCATACTAAAAAATATCTAATAATAACTAAAGCAAGCCTAACAAATAAATCCAAATAAAATTCAATAACACAGGAGTTGGCCTATCCTCTATCATCATAGACCATACGAATGTGTGAATAATGTTTGGTGTCTGGTGTCTCCATCAACTCTCTCGGGTTAGAAGAGCTGGACCTCGTAGAGTATAGTTCAAGGTGACTCCAATGATGCTCGTAAAGATTGAGATCAAGTTGTGGTGATGTTGCTCAAATAATCTCGGTAGAATCCAACTCAACTCAATTTTTTGTGAACTAGGATTCACTAAATCTCATCATCCTTGGTAAAAACAACTTGTTCATCCAAAATAACATAAATAAATTTCTTTTGTGTCAATGATAAAGATAATGGTGTAAGAGTTTTAAAAGGATCATCAATTTTATTCAAATCTTCAAAAATTATATAACATTTAGAAAAATAACATGTAATTATTAAAACTTTAACTAGAACAAATAATTAAACATATAGCCCACTTCTATCAATAACTAAATCAAACCAACAAATAAAATTCAATAACATAGGGGCTGAGCTATCCTCTATCATCATAGATCATACAGATGTGTGAATTATGTCTCAGGTCTGGTATCCCCATTAAATTTTGTTGCTTTTGTTGGATATGGGCTAAAGATATCAAGGGGTTTTAGTTTGTGATTATAGGATGAGGTCTTTTATGATATTTTAGGAAATATGAGTTAGAAGTAGCATGATTTGCATGAAAAATTGATGGCTGTTGATGAATTAATGGAATTGAATATTAGAATGGGGTTTAATGTTGTGTAATTTGATGACTAGTTGTGCATATGGAATGCTGATTGATATTAGATGAAGATAGTGTGCATAAGTTCACAACTTTAATCTTATATCCCGTTTCAAGTTCCTGAGTTATAATCACTAATACATTGCTATAGATCGCATTGGACTAATACCTGTTAAAAAATAGTTTGGATGTTGGGTGATCTCTGAAATCTGAGCTTTGGCAAGGTGGAGAGACTGTTGCATGGATGTTGCGTTATTGGGAAACATTTTACTGAACCAGCATGATGTTCGGTACACTTTATGTCTCAGAATGACTAGTGAGATAAAGTTAAGAGTTTAACAAGAGGTTGCATGTCACCAAGTTTTGTTCTGTCTTTTAGTTTTGGTTCCTCTTATTTGTTTTTTCAATGCCTTTGGTTGTCTCATGATTGTGGATCTTGAGGATATTGAAGAGCATTTTCCTTTAGTGTTTTAATCCTTCTTCTGGAAGGAGCATTTGAGTGTTCTGTTCGCAGCATGTGCTCACAGCAGCAAGCATATTGCTTCTATATGTTCATGTCTCTGGCACCACCATAAAATCTTTCTTTAAGCAGTTATGCAGGCTGTAACGCTGTTGTCCCTTGTAATTTATTTTTCAGTCGTTATGTGGGCAGTAGCTGAGAATCGAAATCCATATTTGTGTTAGACTTGACCCCCAAACAAGTTGAATCGTGGGATCTTTGCTTAGGCTGGGTGATCATAGTGGAGTTTCTGGTCTCCTGAACATTGAAACTGTTGTAAATAACTTAGGACTTTGAATTGTACGTCAAAAGTTATTTTCATAAATAACTTATGACAAAATGAGTCAAGTTAGAAGCATGTCTAATGAAAAAAATGACTTAAAACAACTTCTTCTTTTTTTATAAAAAAAAATAGAGGTAGTGCAAGTTAGAATCCATGTCAACACTTTTGATTTAAAGCAAAATTTTGACTCAATTTTTTAACAAAGTTTTGATTTAAGTCAAAAGCAATTCCTAACCAAACATGTTCACAACTTTTCTTTCAAAATCTTAAAGTCATGCCAAACATAACCTTAATCCTTGCAGCTTAATGTTTAGAAATTTCCAGCTGCATCTTGCATGAAGTTCGTATCTTTGTAAGACCTGCTGTTTATAAATCAAGTTTTGTTGAGAACTGGGTAGTTTAAGTGGTGGTTTGAGATTATAATTTTTTTTTTTTTCTCTCTCTCCAATTTCCATTACTTCTCCCATATGATTTCTCCCATATCAAGATAATAACCATCTATGTGTATTGTACCTGTGAATGTATTCAAGAATAAGAACCATTGATGCCTGCACAGAAAGTAACACGGTGGTTGAGTGGAAAAGGAGTATGGTGGATAAGGAGAAAAGTAGTGAGTAGAAAAAGAATGTGGTAAAAGATATCATTAAAGTTGTGCAAGCAGGCAGTTTCAAAGATTTATTAGATCTTGAAAATCTTGATTTGGAAAGCAGCTTCTTGCATCTGGCAAAAGGTAATATCAAAATTTGTATGCATGTGCGGGGCATGAAAGGCATGCAGAGTCAATGAACAAAATTTTCCTACGAGGTTCAAGTACATGACAGCAGGAATTCATTTATGGTAATGGGTTTTCACACCTTGCCTGTCACTCAAATACTCATATGTTATCAAATCCATATTTTTTATGAACTTCTATCTTAATTATATAATATATTAAAAGAGCTTAGTGTTCCTATTCTTGATTATCTATTATCTAGGCATAAAGCATTATGTATTATAACAGTGTAATGACAGAACTGGCCTTATCATAAAAAGTTGCAAAGACAGAATGGGAGGGGTGAGGTGGGGTTTGTCACTAGGATGCATTCGATATTAAGAGGATGGTTAAGGAGAAAATAGTTAGTTTTAGTTTTGATAGGGCTGTAAGTTTGAGATGTGGACTCCAACGCTAGAGCTAACAAGCATTGGGTGTCGAGATAGACCAGGTGCTCAGTGTGGGGACACCTAATGTTGGAGCTTACTTGCCTATGTGCTGGGTTAGATTCACGAGCATGGTTGAAGATCTTGATGAGACTTGAGGCTCATGGGTTTTATATCTAGACCTAGTACTCTTTAAGTCCTGCAGTAGGATTCAGTATTCTTGTGTTTGGTGACTAGACTCAAGGTTAATGAGTTTTGTGTTAGGATTTAATTTTTTAGGTCATTTGTTAAGATCTAAAGCTATTGGGTATTAGGTTTTATAAAATAATTATTTTATTTATAAATATTATTATTTTTATTATAGTTGAAAGTATTAATATCAAATGTATTATAATTTGTGCTCAAAATATTATTAGTTCAATTATAATAAAAATAATAATATTTATACCCCAAATAATAATATTTTTTATATTAATATTTTGAAATAAAAAAAAATGTATCACTAATAATAATATTTTTTATATCAATACTTTGAATTGTAATAGAAATACTAATATTTATAACACAATACTATTTTAATATTAATACCTTCAATTATAATAAAAATAATAATATTTATAGCACAAATAATA
>SRLM01001072.1:23161-162726 GCA_015708895.1 Populus ilicifolia
TTAAGTTTAATAGGTTAACTTTATTTGATACGTTAACTCAGTTGACTTAGATTTTTTTTCTTTTTCTTAATTAGTTTTTTCTTTCAATTTCATCATTTAATATTGTTTTGATTAAGAATTAAATTTTATAATTTATTTTATTTACTTTTCATTAGATTATTCTGACCTCATGATATGAAAATAATACTTGATGGATTAACTTGAGTTGTTTTTTTATGTTTTTTACTTAATTAATTTAAAAAAAAAATTGTCATTCAATATTGGATTAGTTGGGATCAAGTTTCATGATGTATTTTGATTTGATTTTATATGAGAATATCTTTATATTAAGATCAAAGCCTGAGTTTTGGTATTTTAATCCTGGTTAAATCAAGTTTTTTTTTCATTTTCTTTCTTAGATGTTATAATGGTTTGATTACCAGGATATCGAGTCTTTCAACATCAAACTTGTATTTTATTGGGTTGTTCATGTTTCATGACTCAAGTCATGAGTTAACTTTAATAACTTATTTTTATTTTTTTAATTGATTTTTTAATTTTATTAATTAATATTATATTTAATTAAAAATTTTGTTTTCATTTAATTTTCCTTAACTTTTGAAGAATTCCACCCAACTCAATCAAACTTTCTTGCATCATCTAGAGCTGTGCAGTGTTCTGTTTTGTATGCTTAAAAGTGCATTTCAGGTTTTTACCACTCCATATTCCTAAATATTGAAATCAAAGATATGAAGTAATAAAAATAACCAAATAAATATCTCAGTTTATGATGGAATGCTCTCCACCTTGCCACAGTAACAAATCCTCATCCTTTCAGGACAAGGAAATACTGCGACAACTTGATCACCTTTTCATCGGTATAGATTTGCTCTGAGCTTGCCAGATGAAGCTGGCAACTCTTATGATATGAGCACTTGACAAGTTCAGAGCTTTGGATGCCCAAGATTGATCATTAAGGCGTTTTCCTTTGGTGGGTTTAGCTGCTTTTAATTACTATATGATCTTTGTATATGTTCAAATTATAAGGGAGTTGGATCTATGGTGACTTTTCTTTCTTTTTTTTTTTTTTTTTGAGCATCCACATTGTTGCTTTCTAAAGACAGTCTTTAGCTACAATAGCTAGCCACCCAAGCCCTCTGTCTCCACTCGCTATTCTGGCAAAAAATCCCTTGAAAAGCCTCAATCTTTATGCAAATATCTCCAAACCACTGGTTTCTCCGATTCCTCTATCCAATCTAGGTATTGTTGGTCTTGATCTAGCCCATTTGGTATTGTTATTTCATTACTGATTGTGATTTGAGGATTTGATTGGTGGAAATTTGATGATCATGGTGGTTTTTGGCATGGAAGCTAGTGTTGGTGCATTTGCCTTTGGTTCAGGACATTTTTAGTCTCTGTAAAAAACCCTACAAGCCTAAGCCACCGACTGTCGAATATCAAGAATTTATGACGCCATTGATGCCCAAAATTCCACTCCTGTCGGGTAAGTTCTTATGGCTACTCTTTTTTTTTCCTTTTTTTTTCTTGTTGTTCATTGATATATTTTATTAAATTAAAAGTAGGAGTTATAATTTGAAATTGTTGTTATTTAATTTTTATATATAGTCAATTTAAAAGTTAATTATCTTTAATGTTAATCTAAAGTTGATCCATTATTAAGATCAATGATGGTAATGATTAAGATGGATATTATTTATTATTGTTGTCATTAATGTTTTTTTTTAATCACGTATTTATTGCTTATTTTAATGAAAACATGCATTTAATTTAACTTGAATTATTATTTTGTTTTTAAAAGAAAGAATCCGTGCTAGTTAAAGAAAGTTCAGAAATATATATATATATATATATATCAAAATAACATGTTCATATTTTTTATGTGGCTAGAAATTAAAAAAATTATAAATATGATAAAATTATTTTCACAAAATATTTAAAAGTTTCAACAACAAAATACTAAAATAATGATTTTGACCGATTTTTCATGAGAAATTTATTATTATTATTATTATTGAAAAGAAAATGCTAAATGTAAATTAGAAGTTATAATATTATTTAAGAGTCATGCCAATATTTAAGAGTAAGTGAATTAATATGTGAAGTTTTTTGAAATGCAAAGAATTAAAATAAGAAAGACCAGGCTCAAGGCCTAGCCCACCAAAAGTTGGCTAAAAGCATGTGTCTGAAGGCTAGACTGCGGTGCATATCTGACTTTAATTTTTTCGAGTAGATAATATGTTATATGTCACTTCTTTTTTTAAAAAAAAAATTAATGTGAGCGATGTGTTGTTTATTGTGATCGATAAAATATGTTTCTTTATCCACTCTTTGATAATCAAAATGGCCAGAAACTACCACTTTCAACTAATTTTTCCATGAAAATACCTTAGAAATACTGTGCAAACGTTAATAAAAACTTAGAAATTAACCAAAGATACACACACTCTCTTCCAAAATGTGATATATTTTTATGGTCAGTATCAAACTTTTCCCATTAAATGAAGGTTCATCACTATCAAACTAACAAAAGTTATTGTTATTTTTCAATGAGGTTCTCTCTCGTGCAGGGACTAAGAAATATATAAACTTTTGAATCATAATAATTCTTTTTTAGAATTTGGGAATAGGCTTGATTTTCTTTGTGTTTAACATTTCAACCCTTTATCTTTTATTTTAGTAATTTTATTATAATTTCAAAACTAATTATAGCAAGCTAGGCCATAGAAGGACTCAATTGAAAGGGGAAAAAAAGCTTTTAAAAATAAAAAATAAAAAAGATGGGTCATTACAGTGAATTAGTTGAGTCGACATCCAACTCTTTTAGATTATGTACTACTAGAAAGGAAAGAGGAGTGTTCATTTGGAGAAGCAATATGATGGTGACCATTTTTCGGTGTTGTTGTTTTTGTAAAGTCAATAACTGATGACTAACTTCTCGGAGACAAAAGGATCTTCAATTTTGGAGATGAAGTTGTTACAAGATCAAGTTAATAGGCAAACGGGTTTTTTCTATGGAGTTGGTGGAGGAGGAAGTGGAGCGAGGAGAGATTGAGAAGTTGGATAATACTTAAATCCTGATTGTTTTTAAAAAAAAACTAATTTTTTTTATTTAATTTAATTTAATATTTTTAGATGTTTTTAGATTATTTTCATATGTTAATATCAAAAATAATTTTAAAAAATTTTATTTTAATATATTTATAAATAAAAAATACTTTAAAAAACAACCACTGTCACATTTTAAATATTTCTTTAGTGTTATCTACGAAGACAATAGTTGGAAATTCAAGTTTTTATATTAGGGACAGGTAACTTGATCCATAGTTATTATATATTAAACTCTATTTAGCAAATCAACATTGAATATTTCTAATTTCATTTCTTGCCTAACCCCGATTAAAATTAACCCCATGAGAGTTGTATTTGTATAAATCAGTTGATATAATAAGTTCAAAAACAACTCTAATAATTGGCAAAAATCATATTTTGGCTAGTCAAGGGTCTTAAAAAAATATTTTTAAAAACTATTTTCTATTTTTATTTAATAATATGATAAAAAAACACTAGTAAAGATTAAATACCAATCAAATATCAAGATATTTAACTTTTATTTTATTTATATTCTTATCTTGTTTATTTATGTTACTTCTTTTCATTATATTTAGCTAAGTTTATTATGTTAAGGTGAAAAAGTTATACTAATGGTGTAAGAATAAGTATATTGTAAACTCAATATGGACCTTAATGTTTGATACTAACATGTTTTGTATTTGTTATTTTGTTTTATTTTAATACTTTGCTTGTTAAATGGTTAATCTAGATTTATATTGTATAACATTAGGTACAACAAATACTTAATATTTTTTTAGTCTAACTGTATGATATAACTTACACTTGTACTATGAAAGAAGCTTGATTTGTTGTTAACATAAATTATAATCATGAATGTCTGATAATATTTACAAGTATTATCATTATTCGAATAAGATAACTAATGTAATCATGTTAACAATTTATAATCTGATTGAAACTTTTTTTTTGTGTGGTTGTCAATTGAATAATAAAAGTTTATACTATACTTATTTGAAATATCATTAGTGAATTTTCTAACCTTGATATTTTTTGTTATCATTATTTAATCCTCACATTGATCTTCCATGTCAATGTTCTCATCAACTTCTTCTTCTTCTATTGTTGTTGTTGTTGTTGTTGTTGTTGTTGTTGTTGTTGTTTATAATTTATACAATTAACCTCCATGTGGTTTGACCCTTGTCTTGCCGGGTTATTTATTACTTGGACACTTGTGTATTGGGGAGAAAACATCAATCTTTTAATCGTGTCACCTTATTCTACTTCAAATTTCATTGAAAAACAAAACCTTGTGACAGTAGGTTAATGCATCCTTTGTGAAACAATGCAACCATTGTTTCATTAAAAAAATTTAAAAATAATTTTTATATTTTTTAATTATTTTGATATATTAATTTTAAAGATAAACTTAAAAAATATATTATTTTAATATATTTTAAAATAAAAAATACTTTAAAAAAAACATGCATAAAACAAGCTTTAAATAGTGCTAAAAAGGAATGGCAAATGCCTTATCTTAGAAATGGCTTATTTGAACAACAAAACTAAAAAAGGTAGCAGGTAAACAAGAAAATGTTGGTTTAAAAAAGAAGTTATGTTGAGATCATTTCTTCTACTATGAATTTGAAAATTTGATTTGAAAATCCTAAAAAAAAAAACTCAAATTGATTTTCATTGGTTATAAAAAGCTAATTGAAAGGAGAGAGGAAATAAAAAAGATTGAAGAAACAAACTGATATGGTATTTTTGTATTTGAATTGTATTTTATAATGGTAAACTTGTCTTTTCATCTTATTTTAAATTTTAAGTTGATTAAGAATCTAAAGTATAATTTTTCAAAAGAAAAGAGTAAAAACAAAAAATAATCAAATTATTATAAAAGTTAATGAATATTAAGATTTGTATTTCTAATTTAGTTTAGGATATTAGGATTTTATTGGTGTCTAAATAAACACATACATATGTCCTTTTTTGTTTACTAGAAATTAGGGTTTTGTTTTTTGAAAATTGATTTTCATGAAGGTAGATTATTTTTCAATTGAAAAATATTTTTTAATGGTTCATTATACATTGAAAAATAAGTTCAAAAATCACTTATTAATGTTTTAATTTAAAAACAAATTATCAAAAGAATGATGATCAAATATGATAGATGAAAAGGTTGAAGCAAGATAAAATTAAAAAAATCTATTATTATAAATTATTTCAAATAAAAAAATATTGAAATGAATGGGGATGAAATCTGATATATAAAAAAGTTCAAGGATGAAATTAAAAAAAATCTTATTTTATAAATTATTTTAAATAAAACAAATAATAATTAAAAGAACATGGACCTAATATCATGAAAAAATAAATTGAAGAATTGATTTGAAAATTTAAAGGGTTTTGTGCAGAAATAGATGAAGAGAGAGAAAGGAAAGGGAAAAAAAAGCCACCAATACCAAAATAAAATCAATACATTACATATGCCTCTTAGAAAGGGAAGGACCATCGAGTAAGTATGCTCGCCTCCAAGCACTGTACAAGATCTAACATGTTATCTGAATACGGTGGCATAACTAAAATGTTGACATGTCCAATGCATGTGTTTACCACTTTTTATTTTTAAATTATATGTTGCATTTAAATAATAAATTATCCCTCAGTCAACTTTATTTTTACAAAAAAACCAATACAAAAAAAAACATTAAACCCTAGTTTAATAATTCTTTATTTTAAAGATAATTTAGTTATTTCTCTTGATTTTTTTTGTTAAAGATCTAGAAAGTGTTTTTCAAAGTTGAGAGAAGGAAATCACATTCATTTGAAAAGGCTTAATTTTTTTTCCTTTAACTTGAAACCATTTTTCATTTACTAACTTTTCTAAAGTTAAATAAATATACAAAAGTTTGAAAAGTGATTTTCAGAAAAGTATTTTCTATTAAACAAACATCCTTTATATTAAATTTTCGCTAGTTCCTTAACTACTTTAGTGTTTTCCATGGAACAAATGCCCTTTTATATTGGGTTTTTGCTAGTTTCTTAACTACTTTATATAAGTATTAATTAGTACTTAAAAATATATTTTTATCAAGATTTTATATTATTATTTTGCACTTAAAATATCGATAACTTCTTAAACTAAAACATGTTTTATAACATATCTAATAATATAATGGACCTTTAATTTGTGGTAAATATTCATCTTAAATACGGGCCTATCACATAAATAAAAGAATTAATTAATGAGTTTAAGTACTGAAATTGAAAAGACAAAGAGATGACCAAATTTAGAAAAGAGATACTAATACAGTCCAAATCAAAACATTGTTTGGTAATTAGGTCATATTTAAAGTTGTAGATATCATATTTATATCTACTTTATATGAATGAAAAGGTAATACATAGGTCTATAACTTCTATGTGGAGGTCTGGTCTTAAAAAGGTCATTTCTAAGTTTAAATTGTATAAAAAACAAAGAAGTTTGAATATGTTCTACAGCCCAGACACTGTTCAATATTCAGCCTGTATCTTGAATTTTAAAAGTCTGAATGACCTCAATTTTTTCTGGAAAGTTGAGACAATTTCTTAGAACTTTCATGCATACAAGTGGTTCCAATTCTAAAGTTGTCTATGATGTTTTATTTAGATAAGAGAGGATAAGGATTGTCACCAAGTCAAGAGTTGACCACTTACTCATCAATTAGTCATCAAATCAATAGTTTCTAATTTTAGCCTATAAAAGAAGGCATTTGCTATGCATTTAAGCATCTAGTTTCCATATCAAGATCATGCTCTTGCTTTCTCTTTTTGTATTGTTTAAGTTTTACTTTTATTAATATCAAATTTATATCTTTTATTTTTTTGTTCTTTACTTAGTTAACTTTTATCTTATTTATGTTCTTATTTTGTTTATTTATGTTTCTTTCTTTCATTATATTCAACTAAGTTTATTGTGTCAAGGTGAAAAGGTTACACTAATGGTGTAAAAATAAGCATAATATAAACTCAACATGGACCTTAATGTTTGATACTAACATATTTTGTATTTGTTATCTTGTTTACTCTTTAATACTTTATTTATTAAATGACTAATCTAGATTTATATTGTATAAAACTTGGTACAATAACTACTTGACACTTTCATAGCTAAACCGTATGGTATAACCTCCACATGTGCTATGAAAGGAACTTGATTTGTTATTAACACAAGTTATAGTTATGAATTTCTGATAAGATTTACAAGTATTAGCATTAATTGAAAAAAGATAATTAATATAATCATGTTAATAATTTATAATCTAATTGGAATCTTCTTTATATGTGGTTTCCAATTGAATAATAAGAGTTTATACTATACTTGTTTGACATACTATTAGTAAATCCTCTAACCTTGATATTTATTGTTATCATTGTTTAATCCTTACATTAATCTTTCATCTCAAAGTTTTAATCAACTTCCTCTTCTTCTTCATTATTATTATTATTACTATTACCACTGCTGTTACTGCTATTGTTATTATTATTGTTCTTATTGTTAATATTATTGTTGTTGTTGTATTATTATTATTTATAATTTATACAATTAACCTCCATGTGGTTCGACCCTAGTCTTGCCAGGTTATTTATTACTTTGACACTCTTGCGCTTAGAAGAAGACATTAATCTTTTAGTCCTGTCAGTGCTTTAAAGTGCATTTTTATCAGAGTTTTATATCATCATTTTGCACTTAAAATATCAATAACTCGTTAACTAAAACGTGTTTTATAATACAATTCTAATGTCATAAGATACCTTTAACTTATAGTAAATATTCATCCTAAATGCAGACCTATCACATAATTGAAAGGATTTATTGATAATTTAAAGTATTAAAATTGAAAGGACAAGAGAGGGACAAACATAGAAACGAGATGCCGATGAAGTCCAAATTGAAATACTGTTCGGTAATTGGGTCATATCTAAAGCTGTAGATCTCAGATTTAGGTATAATTTATATAGATGGAAAGGCAGAACATAGACCTATAACTTTTATAAAATCCAAGATTTAAAAAAATTATTTTCAAGTCTAAATTATAACAACAACAAAAAAGTATGAATCTGTCCTGCAGCCCAAATACTATTTAGTGTTCAACTCATATCTTGAGTTCTACAAGTCCAAATGACCTTAAATTTTTTTCCTAGAAAGTTGAGACAATTTTTTAGAACTTTCATGTGGAAGTCTAGTTGAAATTCTGATGTTATCAATTATATTTTATTCAAATAAAAAGATAAGAATTGTCACCAAGTTAAAAGTTGGTCACCCATTCAATAATTAGTCATCAAATCAATAGTTCTTAATTTTAGCCTATAAAAGGAGGCATTCACCATACATTTAGGCATCTTAGTTTCTAGATCAAGATCATACTCTTACTTTCTCTCTTTATGTTTTTGTAATGCTTAAGTTTTACTTTCATTAATATTTTGTTTATGCTTTTTATTTCCTTTTATTTATTAACTTTTATCTTATTTATATTCTTATTTTGTTTATTTATGTTCCTTTCCTTCATTATATTTAACTAAGTTTATTATGTCAAGGTGAAAAAGTTACACTGATGGTGTAAAAATAAGTATAGTGTAAACTTAACATGGACTTTAATGTTTGATACTAATATGTTTTGTATTTGTTATCTTATTCACTTTTAATACTTTGCTTATTAAATGGTTAGTCTAGATTTATGTTGTATAACACTTGGTATAACAAATACATGGTACTTTCATAGCTCAACCATATGGAATAACTTATATTTGTGCTATGAAAAGAATTTGAGTTATTGTTAACATAAGTTATAATCATGAATACCTGACAATATTTACAAGTCTTAACATTATTCAAATAAGATAACTACTGTAATCATGTTAATAATTTATAATCTGATTGGAACCTCCTTATATGTGGTTTCCATTTAAGTAATAAAAGTTTTTACTATACTTGTTTAAAATACCATTAATGGATCCTCTAACTTTGACATTTATTGTTATTATTGTTTAATCCTCACTTTGATCTTCCATCTCAAAGTTCTCATCAAATTCTTCTTCTTCTTCTTTTATTGTTGTTGTTGTTGTTGTATTGTTGTCATTTATAATTTATACAATTAACCTTCTTGTAGTTCATTTCGGTTTTGTTGGGTTATTTATTACTTCGATAATCTTGTACTTGGGAGAAGACATCAATCTTTTGATCGTGTCAAGTTTTTAGAGAGACTACGAAACCAAATTTATCTATGTTTTTATTATCATTATTTTTTGTATAATTTATATACTATCCATTTTTCTTAGTTGTTACCTTTAATAAAAGAACGTAAATAATCTAATAATCTAATGTGCAACCCACAATCATATGTTAAAGTGTGTGTGTGTGTGTGTGTGTAAAAATAAAGGTTTAAGAATATATGTTAAATGAGTACGTGAGCATAATTAAGTGATAACAATACGAGAGTTTTTAAACTTGAATATTTCAAGAAGTATTTTGATAGACCATGTTATAAATATTGCAAATAACCCTTCAAAAATATTTACCAAGATACGTCTCAAGAGTTAATAAAATTCTTCTTTACTCTGTTATCTTAGTACTAATAGTTTTATAAGTATATGCCTCTTTTATAAGTTTTTTATATAGAATATTACCTTAAGCATCTTATGGTTTATTTTATCTTTCACTTTACTTCCATTTTTTATATATAAATTATATAAATATCCTGAACTTTATATGTGCATAACACTTTAAATAGCGCTAAAAAATCAATAAAAAGGTTTTGATTATTTACATTTTATTATTATTTTTCATTTAAAGACTAAAGAGCTCTTGGTGCAAAAACTTCTCATTATTTACAAGTTTGCCTCCTATTTACATTTAAAAAAAAAAACAATTGGTGATGTCCAGCCTTATATATACCCAAACACGATCAACACACGCTTTTTCCTCTCATCAAAACACACATTTTCTTAATATTAATACCTATAATTTTATTTAATTTTCATATCAAAACATATAAATCTTCTCATAAAAAACACTTATTCTTCTCATTAAACTAACACTCATTCTCATCAAAACTTGTAAATTTCTTCATATCAAAACACACATTTCAGCTCTTTAAAACACATAAATCTTCTTATTAAAAAGCACAATTTCTTCTCATCAAAACACACCATTTCTTCTCATCAAAACATGTTCCTCTTCTTCTCATCAAAACAACATCCATTATTGAAATACAGCACCTCTTATTCTCATCGACCATTTATTCTTATCAATTAAAAATCTCCATAAATTTGTAAATTCAAAACAGGAATTCATACACAATAAACAATAATACAAATAGTAACGATTATGATGGACTGAAATTCAAGAATTAAAATTTTATGAAATATAGGGGGGAATTGTTTGGATCTTAGGGACTTAACCTAGCAAAAACAAGTTATTATATATATGTAATGATAGGTAGTTTAATAACACACTCGCTGACTAATGCATGCCTATTAATGAAATTGAATTAACTATGCGAGGGTCTACGTATGTTAATGATATTAAGTTAATATTAGATGAAGTGAAGAGAATGAAAGATGAGTAATGTCAAATTCGGATCGAGAATCATAACATGAAGGCTAGCATTGCAAGTATAAAGTTGATGGTGATATCTAACTTATTATGTGCAATTTTAATGTTTATAACTAGTATAATTTTTATGTCAAACAAATAATGTTAATGCATGAAATAAATTCAGATATAAATATTGTATTAATATTAAGGAACACCATCACCAAGGCAGCATTGACATTAACATGAAGGCATCATTAATAGTAATACATCAACAATGCAATATGTTCAAAAGTTGCATACATTAAGGCAATTAATATTACAACATCCATTAACAAATATGCTTAAAAAATTACATACATCAAGGCAATAGAAAAAAATCCTAAATGTTTATAGATCACATCATAAACATACAAACCAACTACAAATAATAATACTCCTTTATAAGAACCCTTTAGATAACATTAATCAATCCTGATGAATGATATATATTTATTAACAAATCTTTCTTTTATTATCTTTAAACATATATAAACCCTTTGAAATTTTCTTGGTGAATATATTTCATAAGTTGTAATTAGGGTCAAATCTTAAAAACACATCAAACTCTAAGTTATATTATTTTAAAAGTTAGATATATCTAGGCAATTTCTTATAAGACTCCTTATGACTTCCTTCCACAAACTTTCTTATGACCTCCTTCCACAAACTTTATAGCTTTAGTTCTAGATCTCCATAATTGCATTAGGTTTGGCCTAATCCTAATCTTATCATTTAATATTATATCAAGTTCTTTATTAGATATGTTTAGGTCTACACGAATAATTAAAAGAAATTTTTTTGTTATCCAAGTAGAATTAATTACTTTTAAGCCTAATATAATCATGTTGCTCTCGCAAGGACATAATTATAAAAGTTTTACTATTAGGAACTAAAGAAGCTTGTATTTTCCATAAAGAACCATTACTCATACATATACTTCTAACCTTTTCCTTTTTAGATGATATTAATGAGTAATATTAGTGAAGACTTGACATTAGCGAACTTAATTAATCCCCCAACACCTACCTTAAATGTCTTACACTTAAAGTCAATTGTAAGATCAACAACCTTCTTTTTCTTTTTCATTTCATCCTTCTCACTTTCATCCTAATTACCTTTATAACTACTACCAAAAGTTTTGTTTCTATCTTAGAGTTTTTAGATATAATATATGTGGTTTTAGTTTGTTCATTTGGCATGATTTGAATTTTTCTGTTGATGAATGATGTTTTTATTTTTGTATTTTACAATACAATAGCAGCAAAGTGTAAAATAAAGTAGATTATAGGATACTTAGGGTAATTTTTCTTTTTATTTATTATTTTTGTAATTTTTCCTCTTTTATAGAGAATTTTAATTCTTTATACCTTATACTACCCTATCCTTCATCAAGTGCAACCAACTCATTATGAAAAAATCATGTGAAAAAATATTTCTCCTTTTATTATTTTGGTTTCATTATGTATGAAGATCATATTTATATTAGAGAGTTCACTTATACAAGTCGAGTTTTATTTGTTAGAATCCATCACTTCTTATATCAAGTTAGTAATAAAGTAACCATCTAGGTGGTGGCCAAGTGGTAAGGACTTGGGATCAAGGGGTTTGCTCCCTCTGTGGTCTCAGGTTCGAGTCCTTGGTTGCTCATATGATGGCCACTGGAGGCTTACATGGTCGTTAACTTCAGGGCCCGTGGGATTAGTCGTGGTGCGCGAAAGCTGGCCCGGACACCCACGTTAATCTAAAAAAAGTTAGTAATAAAGTATTGTATTGAAATAAATACAATATTCATGGGGATTAGTTCAAACAAAGATAATAATTTATTGAAATATAAAATAAATCAAGATTAACTTATCATATGTAATAATCTTGTCTATAAAGCTATAAGGTTAAAAAACTCATACAATACTTTATTACTAACTTTTTTTAGATTAACGTGGGTGTCCGGGCCAGCTTTCGCGCACCACGACTAATCCCACGGGCCCTGAAGTTAACGACCATGTAAGCCTCCAGTGGCCATCATATGAGCAACCAAGGACTCGAACCTGAGACCACAGAGGGAGCAAACCCCTTGATCCCAAGTCCTTACCACTTGGCCACCATCCAATCATGATTTTTATTTTTTAAAATTTTTAAATTAATAATTTTATTATTTTAATATACTAATATTTTAAATAAATAATATTATTTTAATATAAATAATACTTTAAAAAATAAATTTTATCTCGTTACCAAACTAATACAATAATTTATATAAATAAGCATCAAGAAATCTTAATGTTCTAAATTAAATAGGAAATAAAAACCCTAATAAATTTTAACTTTAATAACTATGATGACAACAATAACAATAAAATACTAAGAATGTATCAAAACAATAATAGATTTTTACAAATAATAAATTATGGATAATTAAGTGAACTATATTGTTCTTGAATTACATCCTTTAGTATGGAGTCTTTGCTAGGTTTTTTTTTTTTTAACCTGAGAATATATTGCTTCTATCATTGAAGTCTTTGCTGTATGTAGTGCTCTCTTTTCTTCTCCAATATTAGAGGGTTGTTTAGAAATAACCCTCTAATATTGAGTTAAAAATATTGCTTTATCATGATAATTTTTAGTTTTAATAAAATAATTAGTATTTTATAGTTAGATTGTCACAAATACAAAATATTAAGATTATCATTATAGATTATAATTTATTTTTTTATGAAAAATAGTTATAATCTTGGTGTAATTTTAATTTTTCATGGTTTTAAATTTTTTATTGAAAAGGGGAAAATGAAAAAAAGAAATAATAGAAATCAAAAAAGAAAACATCCACGTATAAAGAAGCAGGGGTTTCTCCCAGATTTTGGGGGCATGAGCTCCCCAAGTAAGGTGAATAGAAAGAGTGAGGGAAGGCGCCAAAACATGGTGCAAAACAAGGTGGCTTAAATGATTAAGCACGAATTGTATGAGTGACGTGTCCCATCGCTATTGGAAACTCGAGAAACTAGCAAATCTTCTGCCATTTTGAATTCAAAAGGATCTAATCCTTTGGAGTCTCTTCCATCAATGGCTCCAAAAACAGGTCAGGTGGGCTCTACCTGTTTACACGTGTGTGTGATAGAATCCACTTGTGTGGGTCCTATACACGAAAATCATCTGTCAAATTGGAAAAACACTGTGCTCAAACTCGTGGCTATTATTCACCGAAACACTAGTTTGCAACGTTGAAGTCTTTTTATATGATTTATTTATTATTTTTAAATTAATTATAAATAAATATGTATTTTTTATTTTAACTGTACAGTATTGAAATAAAAAAGAATAAACCTCGTATTGTATTTTTATATTTTTACAATGATTTTTTATTATTATTATTATGATTTAAACTAAAAGATAATTTGATATTTGCTCAAATATAAAAAATAATAAACAAATGAAATATACATTAAGACAATAATAATACCTCTAAAATCAGAAATATTTAAGTCTGGGTTCTGTTTTCAACTTTTGATAATGTTTTTTTTTTGTATAATTAGAAAGTTACCAAGACACTTTGATATTTAACTAAATAAAAATAAATAAATAAATAAATAATGTATATATCTGTGTCTTCTAGATTTAAAAATATTCTTTTGTGAAGTTATTAAAAATATTATCATGTTTTTATTTTATTGGTGTGGTACCTGCCGTTAATGGTGGTTTAATGTATTGTCAAAAGATAATTTTTTTATTCTCTTTTTTTTTTAAAAAAATTATAGTTTAATACTTTTAGTTGTTGATATTTTAATTTTAGTCTTTATTCTTTTAATTTTTTATTTTTCATCATTACACTTTTGTGAAAATTTTATTTTTTTCAGTTCCATCATTAAATTTTAATTTACTAAATATTATATTTTTAAATTTGATCTTCATTCTTTAAATTTTTTATTTTTTTCCTTGGTTCTTTTGTAAAACAATTATTAGTTTTCAATTTCATCCTTCATTTTAAATTAGTGGTATTATATTTTTCAATTTGTTCAATTTTATTTTAAGTTTTTATTTTTTTTCTTGGCTCTTTTGCCTTATAAAAGTTCTTATTTTTTGTAATTTCACCTTCTAATTACAACATTATTTTTATTTTTTATGTAAATTTTGATTCTTATTCTTTTTAAATTTTGTTGTCATTTTTCTAAAATGATTTTTTAAATTTCACCATTCAATTAAATATAAGTTTTATTTTTTATTTTAATTTTGATTCTTATTTTTTAAATTATTATTTTTTAAATCATTATGTATAATTATAAAATTTTTTAATTTTATTTTTTAATATATGATTGATTACAAATTTAACTTTATAGTTTTTCCAGATTGAATGTTTCAAGTCTAATAACTTGAATTATAAATTTTAAAAGTTAGTATTATTTATTTTAAAAAAAAATTATAATTTTTTTATTAAATTATTGTAATAACATATCAACTTAACTAAGCTTTAATTGACATGATTATAGGCTTGTGTTTTTGTTTTTGTTTTTTAAAATTCCATTTTATAACTTGAACATTATTTTTTACACGAAAGCAAAAGTCCACCCTGCAACAAAATGCAAATTCCGAGGCTAGTTGGTATACTATTTGAACTTGGAGATAACGTTGATGGATTGTTTTTTCTTTTTTACATTTTTATCACATTAGTAATGGTAAATTTATCCTGTCAATGATTGATAGGACAGGATGGGAGAGATTTGTGTAATTATTACGTTTTGGAATCTAACTAGTTGGTGTGCTCGCACGATCCCTTGAAACACTTCTCAAAATTATCTTTGTACACTTCTATAGTAATTAAAATAGATATTCATAAAAAGAGACGATGATTTAGATTTTAAGATAAAAAATATTTTTTTAGCTAAAATTCCCTTTTGTTATAAAAAACATATATTTTTATTAAATGTATTGTTTCTAGTGAAAACTAAAGATAATTATAAAATATATTCTTAAAAGATTTTAATGGATTTAATTAAGGGAAAAAATTTAATAAAAATCTTTTTCCATTTTTATATTTTTCTTTTTTATTTTGAATTTTGTTTTTATGAAAGCATTGCTTTTTCTATAAATAAAAAAATAATTTGAAAAGCATATTTCAATCAAGAAACAAAAATTGTGGCTCAAAATTCTTTAAGCTAATGTATAAAAAAATAAAAGAATATTTAATTTAATAAAATTAATAATAAAATAATAAATCTTTTATTCTAATCAATTTTTGTTAGGCAAATTTTTTAAAAATAAATATGCATATCAAGAATAAGTATTAATATTATAATCAAGAGCTCTACGCTTGTTAAAAAAAAACTAAAGGATTTCAACATTTCATGTTACATCATTTTTTTGGACTGAAACAGTAAAATAATCATTATACTCTTTATAAATAAAACTATAGAGGGATAAAACAAGCTTTTTATAAATATCCATTGATCATTATCATATTGATCAGGGATAAAATGTTCTTGTTTTTTTTTATATATAGCGTAATAATTTTATTACCCTTAAAAGTAAAAAAATAATAATAAATAAATTGGTTTCTAAAAGCTTCTTAGCCTTTTCTCTTTTTTATATTGGGAAAAATTTGATCTGTCTCATGATATAGTGTAGCTCACGTATTTATTTTGAGTACTGTGATAAAATTAAATGGATCTTTCAGGCCTAGAAGATCAAGCACCTTTTTTTTTTAATAAATGGACATCTTGTTTTAATTTAATGAATAACATGTCATTTGCTTATTCAAATTTCAATCACATCTAGTGATAACAAATCATTATCCATACTTTTTTACCTTTAAAACTAAATTTTCAATAGGTTTTTCATATTCAACTCCAAAACACCATTTAATCTAGATAAAAAAATCTCAATTCATATCTACTTTTTTCAGTATGGTTGAAGGCCAAAACCACATATATCAAACTCCTCTTTCCAAGACAATCTCATGATAATAAGATCTGATTTTTTAAGCTAGAATGTGGTCAACCTAAAGATTTCCCTCACCTTGGTTCTTCGGGTGATTTTTTTTATTTTTATGTCAATTTACAAGGATTTAAGCTTGAAAAAATAAATTTTTGAACCAAAGTGTAAACAAAACTATAAGGATTTAATATTAAGATTTTTAAAAACTCGAGAGCTGAAGCATGATTTAAAAAAAAAATCAATATTTGACTATTCATTAAATAGAAAAGTATCCATGAACTAAAAGTGTAATATCATAATTATTTACTTGCATTTTAAATTGAGTTACAAATCCAAAAAGTTTGAGAACAAGGTTTATATGTTGGGTAATCAATTAATATCTTGATTTTAACAATTTGATTTATTCTCCCTAGCTAAGATGACTGGTGGCTAATACATGTAAAAGATTCCTTTTAATGAGTTTGGAGACTCTTCGGTCCTTAAGTAAGTATCTTCTTGAGAAAAAAGACAATGATATTTTATAGAGAAACTTTGAAAATAAACATGCAGTAAAGAATTGAGATTAAGAGCCCTCTCTTCTGGGGATCTAATAAGTCTTTATAACCTATCTTTACCTTCTTTTTCTTCTTTTTATCATATTCCAATCTCTTTTGTGTTAAAGAAAAAAATATATCTAACATAATTAGATGAAAAATATCTATATATATATATGTATGTATAGGCTTAGCTTTTGGCTAGGTCTCAGGGTTCTAGATTTGATAGATCATCAGACTCCATATATATATATATATATATTTGGGCTTTGTACTTAGCTAAGTCTAATGATATTAGGTTATCATCCTATCTTTGATTTTCATAAGTGAGAATTTAAATAAATATAAATAAAAAAATATTAATCCATCAGTAACCCCTTTAATGCTTTGGGTATTTACTATGTAGAGATTTCGAAAAAGGTTATTAACAGTAAATGAGAGATCTTTTCACCTTGTTTATAAGATTTATTTGTCCCACAAATGATTGTTACGATTTCTTGTGGCTAAGTGACTATCTTTATTTAAAGAAGGCATCTCTTGGAAAGTAAAGTAGTGACTTTTATTTAATGTTGTAATTAAATGGATTTTTGGAGTTTAGAGATGGCATTAAAAGCCATTCATCCAATAATAAGGGTAAAAGGATATTTTCTTTTATAACCTTAGACATTCTTGTCTTTGTCTTTTCTTTTACTTTTTATAATTTCTAAAATAATTATTATATTGAACTATTTTAGTCCAAATACAAGGAGGAAAATTTATTTCTAAGAATTTCCCATTACCACCTTCTTTTATTTTCTACTTTAAGCCAAAAAATAGAGCACAAAAAAGCAAGATATTACTTTTACTTGGATTTTTTTTGTAAATGGCTAATAGTTAAAGGAAATAGATAAACTTCAACGAGGTCCATATAAGAAAGTTGACCCAAAAAATCTTAATCCTTGTTCATGGTTGGAGGTAAAACTGAAAAAGTGATGAAAGATTACCCTATTATTGTTGATAAAAAAAAGTTGATGGAAATCATACTTCTTAGTCAAGGTTCAAATAGATTTCACTCCAACTAAAATGATTGCAGGTGCTGCCACCTACTTTCAAAGAAGAAGAGTCTCCACCCTTGTGGAGCTTAGTGTTCTAGTTTTAATTGTAGAGGCTCTTATAGTTGCATTTCCTCTATCTCAACTTCTAGCTTTGATAGTAGAGGCTACAATACTTAGGCATTCTACCTAAGTTATGTATGAGGAAACTAAGTTCAGAATGTTTTCACTAACTTCACCCTTAGTTGAGTTCCCTTTAATTTCCCTTCCTTGATTGAAAAGAGAAGGCAACTTATGAAGGTTATTATTGGTGGTAAGTCAATCATTAAGAAGGCTAGCCTTTACATAGCAGGACTATTAGAAATGATTCTTAAAATCCCATTAGACATCTAAATGATATTTAATAAGAGCTATATTTATTATTTAGCTTTAACTAATCAAATGGATTTTAATATAAAGAATCTTCTCATTCACCTTTTTTTTAATTCTATTACTATTCTTCCTAACACTTGTTTTTTAATAAACTTTCATGATATGCATCCACTTCATAAGGTGTTGGGAGGTAAGAGGAATAATTTAAGGGAGTTCATTATCACAAATAAGGTAAACCATGCTGCCTTTGAAAGGAGGAAAAAATTATTATACAGGCCAAACTGAATAGGCTCGAAATGGCTTATTCAATGCTAAAGGAACAAATACAAGGCGTCATTCTTTAGTTGGACTTTAATGAAAAATTACTTTAAGTTGTCTATAACCAAGTGGATTTCCTAAAGCGGGAGGTCCTTGAGATGGATATCATTAAAAATAGTTTGAGGGCAAAACTTTTTACTATGAAAAAAAAAGCTTGAAGTTTTTGGGTTCAGCTGAAAGCTTTAAAAAACTCTTTCTAGAAGTTTCAAGAATTTTTTAGAAGGTGTATAGCTTTGATCGAGACAATTAGCAACAAGATATTCCTTACCATATTCAATTTATATTTCTTAGATCAATAAAAGGGAATGTAAGTTTCATCCAATCCTAATGCTTGACTTTGCAAATGTGTTTCCAATCAAGGTTGTTATTGCCTAATATAGGGAATATCTAACTAAAGAGCCTGAGTTAGATATTTAGGCCTCATTTCCCCTTTTTCCCCTCATTAATGTTCACATATATGGTCTCATGGGGTTTATCCATGTAAAATTTATCTTTTATTTTAAATATTTATTCTTTTTATTTCTTTATTTATTCATGTGTATAGATATAACGCCTATAGTAAACATTCCATACAAGTTTCAAAGCACTTGAAAAAGCTAATGCTTATACTTGAAAATAGTTAAGGGAATTCCTTAAACAATTAGTGCAGATCCAACACCCATACCTAGAAAAATATTTATTAAATTTAAACTTTGAGCTTTTTTTAACCTTAATCAAGATTTCATAGGGATCTACCATCTATTTGGAACTAAAAAGATTTTAGTTGTAGGTATGTTCCTATCAATTTGGATGAATCTATGGTGGATTGTTGAACAACTACTAGCAAGGAGTTAGAGGTTGGTGTTGTTGCCTTAAGGAGGATTTGAATCCATCTTTTTAAAGGTAAATTATACAATCAAACTAGAAAAACTAGGTTTATCTCATCTTTGATAGGTTATAAGGTCGTTGTCTCAAAGAAATGTCATGTTAATTAAATGAAAACTAGGTTTATCTCATCTTTGATAGGTTATGAAGTTGTTGTCTCAAAGAAATGTCATGTCAATTAAATCCTTGAAGACTTGTGCAATATCACTAAGGAGGCTTCACATCCATCTCTTTCTAGGTAAATTGTGTAATCGCACTAGAAAAACTAAGTCCACCCTATCTTTATAAGGTTATGAGGTTATTGCCCTAAAGAGATATCGTGTCATTCTCATCCTTAGAGAGTTGTACAATTGCATTAGGGAGGCTCCAAATACATCCCTTCTAAGATAAATTATGTAATATATCACTTTAAAGAGACTGAGTTGATTTTTTTCAATGTAAATTATGCAATCACTCTAGAAAGACCAAGTTCATCCTATCCTTGAAAAGTTAGGTGGTTGTTACTTTAGGTATCACTTAATGAAAAGAAAAACATTATTTCTATAAATAATTTTATTCATATATAAAGAACTTACATGCCTAGTTATTGGCCATGATATATTTTTATTTTCTTTTGAAGCATAATCATCTTGATAACATTTCTGTTGAGATCATAATCTCAACTCAAAAAAAGGAGAGAATAAAGTTTTGATAATATATGCTTTCTGGATGGTTAACGAACAAATTTCATATATTTTATGGTTTGAACAAACTTCACTTGTACTTGTTGAAAACTTTCAAAATTCCTGAGGTTCTATCTGCATTCATAAAATTGGTAAAAACCTAACTCAAATGTGATCATTTCATTAAGCTCATAGATAAGTAGAAAAAATATATTGACTTAAGGCAATTAAATTATTGTATAACTTATCATTCTTATTGAAGAGTTGTTAAAATTCTACTAGAACATATATGCCAACAACTATAAAAAAGCTTGAGTCATGCCTCATTTCAAGAGTGTTTTGATTATCTACCTTTGATGGTGATTAGAGACATCGATAAACTAGTTCTAGAAGAACTATCAATGGCTTTTTGATTGGTTTCCTATATATAACACTATTAATGATGTCTTAAGAAATTCAAGTTGTTTGAGAATAAGACTTATGTGTTGGATAATTGGTTAATATTTTGATCCTAGCAATCTGATCCATTCTTCCTAGCCAAAATGGGTGGTGGTTGATGCCTAATACCTATAAAAGATCCCTTCTAGTGAGTTTAGGGACTCGTCATTGCTTTAAAAAAATCTTTTTAAGAGAAAATAAAATGATATTTTAGAAAAAGACTCTAAAAATAAATATACAGTAGAGAATGAAGATTGAAATTCCTCTCTTCTAAGGATCCAATAGGTTTTTATAGCCTATCCTCACCTTTTTCTTGATCATATCCTAACCTTTTATGTATCAAAAAGATAAATATTTCTAACTTGGTCAGAGGAAAAAACATCTTTAGGAATATATGTATGTGTGTGGTGGGGGGGTCAGTGTTTGGCTAAGCCTAAAGGTGCTAGGGTTGAAAGATTATTGGATTCATACATATTTAGACTTTACACTTGGTTAAGTCTAGTGATGCTGAGTTTGGTAGGTCATCAAACTCATATATATTTGGGCTTTATACTTGTCTAAACCCAAGGATGCAAAGTTTGGTAGATCACCAAACATATACATGTTTGGTCTCAGCCAAGTTTTGAGCCCAAGGATGTTGGGTCTGGTAGGCTACCAAACTCATACATGTATAGACTTAGTGTTTCGCTAAACTGAAAGATGTTGAATCTTGATGATCACCAGACTCATATATACGTGAGCTCAGTGGTTTGTTGAGTAAAAAAATATTGGGTTTTCACCTAGTCTCTAGTTCCTTTAAATCACCAAATAAAAAATTAAAAACAAAACATGTATATCCATCAAGTGATCAAGTGACTTAAATGTATTTCATGATTTGTTTGTTTGATTGTTTGCATATAAGTGAATTCTTTTTTCTTGTTGGGAATTTTTTCTTTTTCTTACCTTACATTAAAATGTAAGTCATTGAAATATAAAGGAGTCTATTAAAGACATCCAATTTCTCTTTAAATGCCTTGCAACATGGTTAAATAATGCCCTTATCCTTTAAAAGTATTGATTACAACGTCAGGACATATTTACCAACACCACTAAGTTCAAGTGTAGGAAGAATATTATCATTGAAGTTCCCATCAAACAACAAAAAAAATTTGTGCACTTCATTTTGCATCATAACTTGAATTCCGAGTCATGGCAAATAAATCATTTAAATTTCATACAAAGAAGTTTAAAATCATTAGTGGAGTGTGTTTTCGAAACTCAAAATTGAATATAATATTTCAATATAAAAAATGATAGACGTGATTTTTGTAAATTGAGTTGTTTTTTTTTTTTACTTTAATTCAAAAACTTTCATGAAAATATTTGGTTTAGAACAAATTTTAAATTAAATCAAAAGTTATTTCTAAAATTAATTCAAGGATTTGCTTAAAAGTCAAGATTTTTAAAATCTAATTTATTTATTTTTTTCCTTGTCATAGTAATAAAGGTATTTCTTATAACTAAGATGGACTAATCCGTTTCTTAATCAGGTTTAAGTACGGCCATAAGAATTCATTTTCTCTTTTTCTTTCATCCTTCTTTTAGTTTTGAACCTCAAACGATTACTTGAAGAAAGCATAACACTTATCCTTCAAGGATTATTACTATTAATATATCTTGAGTCTTTTTTTATTCAATTCATTTTTAATTTATGATAACTCATGTTTTGATCTTCTATTTTGATTCTTGAACGGACTATTTATGTAGCTCTTCTAATAGTTTGAAAGATTCTCTGAAATTTTCCAACAAAATAATAATAATAAAATAAATAAATCAAAGGGTTCAAGGCAATTGGCTTATAGTTTTTTTATACTAAGAGCATTTTGAGTACTTCAGTGATCGTTACTTTTTAAAATATTTTTTTGTTTAAAAATGTAGTGAAATAATATTTTTTTTATTTATTTTAAATTTATTTTTGATATTAATATATCAAAAAATCTAAAAAATACTAAAAAATAATTTTAAAAAATAAATAAATTATTTTAAAAATACTTTAAAACAAAAACAAGCATAACAGGGTAACATATTTCATCTTTTGATATGGTGTCATGGTTCCTTTAAAGTATTAATTCGTTGCTGCTTGTATGCTTGTTTCCAACACTTCATTTAACTGTGCTCAACAAACAATATAACAATATAAAGTGTAGTGTTTACTTTACCTGCACTCCATTACATATATTTTTTTATAAAAAAATTATATATATAAATTTTTTTAATATATTTTTATAGTTTAAAAAATCTAAATTTAAATAAAATTTTTATTTATATATGTAATTAAATAAACTGAAAACTATGTATGCAAATAAATAAATATTAATAATACCTATAAACAAAACTTGAAAAATCAAGAGACGGGTATAAATCAAAATATTTAATCTCAAAAAATATAATATTTACCTGATTGTATTTGTTAATTTTTTATTAAAATAATATTTTTTATTTAAGCAAATAATAATAAAAATAGAGATATAAATTAAATAGATCAAATAAAATAAAAGAAAAAAAATATTATGCAAAGCTGCAGGTATTAGAAATATTATCTAATTTTTATTTATTTATTTTTGAAAATAAAGTTTATCTATAAATAAAATAAAAAAATTATAGATAAATCATAAAAACTCTTAAAATTTAAATGTATACTTAAAAAAATTATTATCATTTAAAAGAGATTCTTCAAATAAAATAAAAGAGAAATGAGCACTAATTTAAAAGAATTTTTTAAAACAAAAAAAAAAACCAAAGATGCATTACTATGTCTGACAAGCTAGGCCATTCCATATGATATATTTTGTAAGACCCCGTGTGATAGAGCCTTAATTATTATTATTTTTTGTTTGCAACTAGGATTAGATGATATGGTTCACCCAGATCTTTTTAAGAAAAAAATCAAATGGCATGTTGAGGTGAGATTTAAAAAACAAATTAGATATTTGTTCTATTTTTTATCCTAAACACCTATAAAATAAATACTATAAGAGCTGTAATAAATTTATTTATGACATACAAAAACTATTTTAAAAACCAAAATCAATCTAGTCTCATATATATTTTTTTGTAAACTTTAAAGATGCAAAAACTAACTCTTCTTATTAAATAAAATTATTTGACATAAATATAATCTGTTTTGGTGATTTATATCAATATCAATTATTTTTTTTTCTCTCCATCATCAAAATCCAACAACCTCTCTCTCTTCTTTCTCAACCAGATACTAGAAAATAACAAAAATAAATTTTATATTAAAATTAAATTGAAAAAATATTGAGGTACTGAAATTATATTATAATTTTTAAACGTCAATGACTAAAATATATCATTCATATTTGATGTCTTTTTAATTTTGAATCCTCTTTTTTTAATCTTACATTTTCTTAAGAAATCAAAGTCAATTGATCTTTAATTAAAACTAAATTACATGGCAAAAAAATTTCAGAATGAGATTGAAAAAGTATTAAATTTTACTTTATAATAATATATGAGAGGATAAACAATAGATATTTACACAATGAAAAAACATAAAATTTTATATAACTCCTCTAGGGTAATGAAAAAAATTCAAATTTTTTAGAATAATATATAATAAAAAAAAACAACAAATACAAAACATCATTTTTAACTGAACCATTAGGAATGGCCATGCCCTCACCATTACCCGAGGAATATATATAAAATACACCTATGGTTTTTAATATCCTTTTATATATAATTTTTATAAGATCATGATTGATTATAGTAATGGCCTCGCGGAAGAATGTTCCATCATTTTTGTGTAAAAAAATCATATACTTTGTTAAAAAGAGATTGTGATTAAGCAACTTTAATTTTAATAATTTTTTTAAATGTGTAAAATATTTCATACTAGAATTGAAAAAAAGTTTCTAAACTTCTAGTATGAAATATCTTATACATTTAGTATGTACAATTTTTAGTAAAATTAAAACATATGCATGGGCGGATGGGCGGATTGAGCGTGATGGTAACATGTACACTTGCCCACAATGCCAAAAAAAAAAAATTCAAACAAATTATATAATAAAAATAGATATCTTTTGAAAATAATTCCTAAAAATTATAATGACAATCAAACATAAAAGTTAAAAAACAAAACCATCTGAAAAAAAATGTTTTGTAAATTCTGGTTAAAAATTGATACCACTATGAAACTATAGTAAGTTTATAAATAAAATAAATAATAAAAATAAAATATAAATATATTTTGAAATAAAAAAATGATCTTGAGCACTTAGTAAAATAACTAATATAGTTTTAGCAATAAGTGAATAAGAAAATCTATATTCTGATATAAAATCATACACTAATAAGTTTATACTATTGAGCATAACTTTTAATTTAAATGTTGAATTAGGCTGAAATTTTTATGAAGAGTCTTTTAATATGTTAATCTATGTTGGGTTAAAATTTTAAGGAATATAAATTCGTAAAAGTCACAGAGAATAAAAGAAGTTATACCAAAAATAACATGTAGGTTCATTAATAACATTTTCATAAATAAATTGGGAAAACTTGAAATTTAGCTTTCTCTTTTCTTTTAAAATGCCAACTAATTTAAAAAAAAATAAAAGAAAAAAAAATCTGAGAGCTTTTTCACTAAAACCTTAGAGAAATCAAGATTTAAGATAAGATTAAATAAGAGAGTAAAAATTGTATACATTTAACTCCATAATTAAGAGGAAAATCAAGTGAGAGGAGCATAGAGAGAAAACTCATGGAATTTAGTTGATATTTGAAGAGAAAAAATATAAACTTTATTATACAAGTTTAAACAATAATTAATAAAATTTATGCAAAATTCTTAAATTTTAAATTAGAGTTCTTGAATGTTAAATTAGGGGAAAGTAAATTTGTAAAAATGTAATGTTCTTATAATGTAATAGGATGCAAATAACTTTAAATAAAGGATATTAAAAAAAAAGAATTAGATGTTTATGGTGAAATTAGAGCGAGTAATTTAAAGGGGATGTCTTCTTTTGGAATTAGAGTAAATATTTGTTAGTTTTGTGCATGTAATATATTTTATTGTGTTGATAAGGATTAAAATATATTTAATTTTGTTATTTAGTTGTAATTGAAACTTTAATGTAACATGAAAATAAATTAAAAATTAATGAAATAAATAATTTCTAGTTATGTGTTTGTTAATTGAAATAAATAATTTATAATTAATTATGGAGATAGTTAATGAAATAATTATTTAATTATTTATATTGAAAATAAGATATTTGAAAGTGTTAATAACGAGAAGATAATATAATTCTATGGATCATTTTTTTGGAATATATATAAATTTTTAAATTTTATATTAAAAGGTTATAATTTTTTTATTTTTTTATCATAATTAATTTAGTTATATATTTATATTATTTTACCCCTCTATTAAAATTAGATCCCGTTTCCATACATGCACATATGTACAAATGATCATCTAATGTTTTGCATTTATTTTCATTTATTAATTTGAAAATACCTGCTGCACTACTACTCCCTCCTTTACTTTTAGCAGAAAAGGGGAAAAAAGGCATCATTGTATTGTAGTGGTTAGACAAAAACAAATGAAGAAAAGCATAGATTAGTTTAAATAATTGACAATTAAGTAATCAAAGTTGGCCACAAAACCCGAAATCAAGATGCGGTATATATGCCCTCGTGTGCCTATAAAATTTTCCCATTCAAACCCTAATTTTTTTTTTATTATTATTATTGTTACGTCATAGAAACCGCGTTAAAGGGGCCCAATAATCGATGATTAACAATACAAGGTCAAAAGCATATTAATAAAAAAAAAATCAAATTTATTGATTGATCACAAACACCAATCAATGACATCACTGATTTACAAAGATAATCACTGAAATGCGGTGATTAATTATTTAATTAGTAAGATCTTGACTTAATCTCAATTACTTTAGTTGTAGGTGGTCCATATTGATCCATGAAACTAAGGCAAGGGATTTTTGTTGCAAAAATGGTGTGCTAATGATGTAATGGGGCCATTGATTTGGACTCCAAGAAAGTTTAATTAGCTAATTGTTTGCGGACAATGCTGCACTTTTTTGTTATGTGCCATTGTGATTTGTGTGGTCTATGGTAGACCCCCACTTAAAGGGAGATTAATATATAAATAAACAAATCTTTGTAATATGATTCCTTTAATTTCTAATTACCCCAATTTAAAAATAACATAAATATCTATTTCAATGGACCCTATTTTTAAAAATATCTTAAGCTCACATCCCGATATAAATTTATTAAATTTAATACTCAAGTGAGAATTTAGCCTAATTTTAACATTTAGAAGGAAGATTGTATGACCCATGGAGTTATCATTCAATCCATTCTAAAAGCTAAATATAGATAGGAAAAGCTTTGCATCCCGTCGTGCATTTATAAGAATTGCTTGTGTAAATTTTTGAGGAGTAGCTTTACTCATTAGGGTTTAAAAATAATATCTAGATAATAAATAAATAAAAATTATCTAGATAAAAATATTTGATGTAAAAAAATTGATGCATCATTTTGCCTTGTTGGTGATAGAAGAAGTTATGTTTTTCAAGTCCTTCTAGCTCCAACATGCAACCATATTTTTAAGTAATGGAGGTAATGATTATCTTGGATTATACTTAAAAGGCCTCATATCAATGGAGATATTTGTCCATCTTTATATATCTATGATAGCTGGAGCTCGATGCGGGTTCTATCAGGTAAAGCCAATAATTAGAAGCATCGTAGGCGTAATGCTCTCAACCTATTCTCAAACTTTAAATAGGTAGGACAGCGCGACTGTTTCGTTGAGCTGCGTCACAGAATCGAGAGTTCCAAGGGGGCCATTTTTTATAAGCAAAATTGGCAATGTGGGATGAACTAGAAGCCGGATATACAATCAAAGTAGAGAATAAAGAACCCTGGTTAGTAGAGAGTAGATGGATAAATGATCGTTTGAGGGGAGACTCAGTGGTCCTTTGTTCGAGGAGAACATTGTTGGGTATACAATCAAAGTTCCACATTAACTATAAAAATAGAGAGGATCATGAGTATATAAGAATGAACAAATATCTCCATTGGTATGAGACCTTTTAGGGTATAACCTAAGAGTAAATCTATGAGAGTTTAGGGTTAAAGTGAACAATATTATACCAATGTAAAGATAGGTGGTGTCTATAGTCTTTACAAACTATGCTTTTACTCGAGTTAGGATCTATTCTTCGTGTATAGGTCTAACTAAGATGTTTCTAGCAGAAAGCATCCTTGGTTTTGCCAGGTTGCTTAAATATCTATTTTTCAAATTATTTTTTTATTAAAAGATATATTAATTTGATATTTTGTAATATATTTTGAATTATTTTAATGTACTCATATTAAAAAAAAATCTATTGAACAACAAGATAATCATTTCTCATTTTATAAAATCTCGAGTACACCAACCATGGATCTCACTTTTCTTTTGAAAATTACACTTTCATGATTAGCTTGCTCTTGACTAAAATCCTAAAGTAATATGTATTATTTTTTAGCATGTTTAGAATTGTGTAAATATTTTTTTAAAGTGTTTTTTAAAACTATATAAAAATAATATATAAATTTTATTTTTAAAAAAATTATTTATAATATTAACATATAAATATATAAATATTTAAAATTTTTTATTATTCTAACTAATCCTTTGAATATCATATATCTAATGAATAAATAAATAAATAAATAAAACCACAACTTTTTCCATACTTCCTAACAAAACTTCTCTAACCCCATCACGAGCACAAGCTAATAGCACATGGATCAAATCTCAACAAATTGCCTTGTTTTTTTTTTTCATTATACTAAAGAAGACGACAAGCAAGGGACGACAAGGGCATTGGACGAGAGTCAATACTAAGTTAAGTTGAGTCCACGAACTGTAAGAATCTCCTGCATACCATCCATTCTTCAACACAATAATCACAAATTGAAAAGAAAAAGAAAAAGAAAAAGAAAAATTGACCAAAAAGACAATAATGTCCTGCTCATTACCCCCAAATGAGGCTACAGGCGCATGGGTAGTTTGGACATTTTGACGATGTAGGGTTTCCGTCAAGTATCAAGAAGCTGAAACATGGACCTACTGCATCAAACGAACTTACAGCCATAGGATTGCCGGGACCCGAGATGCAAGGGTCCAAAATCACTGCCTGCCGGATGATAGGATGATGGCGAAATAGTAAATGAAGGGGTTTCCATGTGACATTTCCAAAGACTGACTTGCTCACTGACTGACTTCATTAAAGCAAAGGCAGACTGGTCTTACGCGAGCGTGCAGACACGCTCCAGCGCGTATCACGTTTTGCTATTTTATTGTTTTGCCTTTTCATAGTGACACGTTGCCGCTGGTTTGTCCAATTCTATTTGCTTCATATTTTATTTTACTTTCTTTAAGGTCGATGATTTTTATTCCCTTGTAGGAATATCAACGAATGCTGCCCTTGTTGATTTAATTTATGTTACAATAAAGATTTAGCATCTTGCTACTTTAGTTGCTATATATTTTCAACTTCTTTTTTAAATTTTGAAGTTTGTGTTGTAGATTTGATTAATTTCATAGTGGCTTTTGCTCATTTTTATGTATTAAAAAATTTATTTTTTTAATTTTTTCTTAAAATTAATATTTTTAGTATTTTTTATGGTTTTAACATGCTAATGTTAAAAATAATTTTTAAAAAATAAAAAATAATTACTACAATACTCATAAACATTCTATTATTATTAATAAAAATATTAAAATTTAAATGAAATGAACCCTTACAATGATAATATCATATTTTAGAGTGAAGCATTTCCAAGTACCAAGTGAAATGATCCCAATTCCCAACCTATTGATCTAAGATAGGAGTACTTGAGATAAGATGGACCACAAAATAGGTTGGTTTGATCCCAACAAAGGGAACTAATATGACAATTATTTTTAGAAGATGTTTAGAATTATGGTTAGCCACGTATTTATAAAATTTTAATTTTTTTATTTAAAATTAATTTTTTATATTTTTTATCATTTTAATATGTTAATATTAAAAAAATAAATTTTAAAAAGTAAAAAAAGTTATTTAATTTTTTTAAAAAATAATAATTAATACAATACCAAACTAATAAGATAAGCTATGACATGGGGTACTTAAATGATAACCATAGGATCATTTAATTCCAAGTGAGACCTCACTTCACTATTCTCACCTCTATCTCTACCATACCATGGTAGTAACACATACTGCCTCTCCAAATTGCAAATGTAGTAATATTTAGAAATAGTGTATTGTGATAGGTTTTGTTTTGTTTTTATCTAATTACATAAAGAAAATCATTTAATTAATTAAATAGCTTGTGTTCTTTACTGGGTTTCGTAGATAATTGGATTTCAAGCATTGATTTTGTAAAAGTTGAAATAATTTATTTTTTATTAATAAAAACCTGCTTTTTGTTTATTTTACATCCGATAAATTAACTTTACAATGATTTTAACCCACCACGTACCTTTTTAAGCCTATTGCTTTTTAAAATTATAGTTAAAAATATTTTTTAAAAATTTATTTTCTTAGACTGAGACCAAAAATAATGATATATTTAAATCTTATTTCTTTTAATGGACTGATGATGAGGTATTTTTTGTAAATAATTAATTTTTTTATTTTAAATTAATTTTTTAATATTTTTAGATTGTTTTTATATATTGAAATTAAAAATAAAAAATATTTTTTAAAAAATATGACAAGACAATACAGGCTGCTACAATTGTACACCACCAAACAGGACTTTCAAAATTTTCCCTCTTTTTACGATCAAGTGGCGAGATATGAACGGATAATTAGAAGTAAACAGCACGTAGCTGGAACCTTCAATTCAAAAAAAAAAAGAAAAAAGAAAAAAAGAAGAGTGGGTCCCCTCTGAAAGACCACCACACTCAAATTCCTCTGCTACATTGAAGCTTACTGTTTCGCGCGTGGGCTTTGCCCTCTTCATATCAAATTAGGGATTGTTTGGGTAGCGAACAGGGGAGGGCAGAAAGGAGGTGACATCAGAAACAAAGGAGAGGATATAAGAACAGACTATATATATATATATATTAATACAGGCAAAAATATTGTCCTTTTTTTTTTATCTATTTATGGAGAGGATATAAGAGAAAAATCACCACTTGCAATTCCAGCTTAATTAGCATATCTCTATTTTATTTTTATTTTATTTTTTCAATTCATATTAAGCTAAGATTTCTCTCCCTTTTTTTAATTAAAAAAAAAACTCATTTCCCTCCTCCATCCAACAAACAAACACAGCACAAAAGAAAGAAACCGAAGGGTGTGAGCTGTGGAGGGGTTGTGTGTGAATGGACCCCACCACCCATGTGCCCTCCTTCCTGTCTCCACCAGCTCCTGCCACTCAATGATTAGCTAGCTCTCTCCTTCTCCCCCCTTCCTCCTCCTCCCCTCCTCCAAAAACCCTCTTGCTCTCGAAACCCTTAAAATCCATCCTTTCTCTCTCTACAAGCCCACCATTCTTAGCTCCCTCAATCTTCTTCACCATGTCAGACAACAGTGGCGCTGTAAATAACGGATCTTTGATAGACCCACCAAGAAACCAGCCACCTGGAGGTGGTGGTGGTGGAGGAGGAGGAGGTGGAGTTACTAATGGAGCTTTAGTTGCTAAAAAACCACCTTCTAAAGACCGTCATAGCAAAGTTGATGGTCGTGGAAGGAGGATTCGGATGCCGATCATTTGTGCTGCTAGAGTTTTTCAGTTGACTCGTGAATTGGGTCATAAGTCCGATGGACAGACTATTGAATGGCTACTTCGTCAAGCCGAGCCTTCGATTATTGCTGCTACTGGTACTGGAACTACTCCTGCTAGTTTTTCTACTGTTTCTGTTTCGCTTCGTGCTGGTGGGAATTCAAATTCTATATCTCCTCTTTCGAGCAATAATATCCATCCGGTTGGTTCTTTGGAGCACAAGCCTTTGTTAGGCCCCGCGCCGTTTATACTTGGGAAAAGGATGCGGCCGGAGGAGGATGGTAATGGTGGTGCGAAGGACGATGATGGGGTTTCTGTGGGCCCCACAATGGGGTCGTTAATGGGCTCCACAACAACAGCCGGGCCTGGTGGGTTCTGGGCTTTACCTGCCAGGCCCGATTTTTGGGGGTTTGCTGCTGCTGCACCGCCGGAAATGGTTGTTCAGCCGACTGCGGTGCAGCAGTCTTCACTGTTTATGCACCAGCAGCATGCTGCGGCTATGGGAGAAGCGTCGGCGGCAAGAGTGGGGAATTATCTTCCGGGTCATTTGAATTTGCTGGCTTCTTTGTCGAGTGGACATGGAAGTTCAGGAAGGAGAGAGGATGATCACCGTTGAATGTGGAGAAATGGGATCTTGGTAGTGTTGGTGTATGGTATATATTATAAGAATGTTGTTATGTTAAATTGGAGCTTCTTTTTTTTTTGCTTGTGTGTGAAGATGGACGAGAAGAATTTTAGTGAAGATTAGGGTTAGGGTTTAGGATTTGGGAGAATTTAAGTAATGAATGCATGAATTTAATTAGGGGTTCTTTGTAGTAAGTTTGTTTGGAGATTAACTAGGGCTTTTTAGGGTTCAAATTATTTAGGTTCTTGGGGGTTTTGATGGAGGAGGAGTGGAGTGAAGAATTATGGTTTTCTGATTCAAATTCTGTGGCTGAAGCTGCTAAGGTGTTTTTATCATAATGGATTAGGGGAGTCTGGCGCAAATCTATATCAGGCTTTGTGTTCTTATTTTGGGAAAAACTTGTCAAAGTTTGGCTAGAAGTTTGAGTGCATTATGCTATTAGTGAGTTCTTCCTATTTTGAACATTTGGCTTTCTTTTCCATGGTGTGACACGATGCTTGCAAATGTGTGTTTGAAGCGATGTCATGTTTTGTCTCAATAGCTGGGTGATCAGTACAATGGAAAAGTGGCGTTTTCTGGGTGTCATTCTGCTTGCTTTGTATTTAATCTGACGACGCCCTGTAATTCTGGACTTCTAGTCTCCCCAAATTCGTTGAATTTTCCTTTGCTCCCATGGAGGATGAAGAGTTGATATCGTTTGATGCAATTTGTGTTATGGTTTGATGAAAACAGTGGTGGTTCTTTCGGTGCTTAGCTTGTGATTTGCCACGGTGGTTGCAGACTGTTTCTTTCACTCTTCCGCTTCCAGGGTATGTGATGGTGTATTGATCTCAAAGGAGACTGCTGTGTGTTCTTATTAGGGGGCTTTCAGGGTACGTGTTGGTGTATTGATCTCAAAGGAGACTGCTTTGTGTGGGGGAAACTCGGGTGCCTCTTTGTAAGACCGCATTTTCGAAACTTATCAGTATTCTTAGCCATTTCTCTGATCAATTAGTGTGATAATAACGTGTGTTCCATGTATGTAAGTGGATTGTTTTTCAGGTGACTGTTGTGTGAATAAGAAACCCATGTGTTTCTCTCAATTCAATCTGTTGCTTGTGTGCCATTGCCTTTCGCTCGATGTATATATCAACTCATTATGCTATCAATAAGTATAATCCACATTACTTAATCTGGCTTTCTCGGCTTGTTCTTTTCATATTTGAATCTTCTATCCAACAATCCATGGAGTTCTTTGAAGCGATTATTGCTAGTAACTTTGAAAAGTTTGCGTGCAAGAGGGGATTTCTACCATTCACTAATTAATGAGCAGGTGGAGAATTAATGCTAGCAAGCTGTGTTTGTTGACGGTTGTGATAGATTGTGTTACATATCATTTTCTTGTTAAACTGGTTTGTTTCGCCTGGGATCCAGATTTCCTTCAAGGATTTCATTTTCTGTTCAAGTCATCGCAGGTGTTGTATCCGATATTATCATCCCAAGTACAGTTTGCTGCCTGGATCCATGTCTTGTATCAATTGTAAGATGCTACTTTTCATCTTTTTCCGGTATCTTTACGCAGACCGGTAGTAGTTGGGCAAATCATAAAGAAAGCTGGATGGGCAAATCATAAAGAAAGCTAGATGACGAAGGAATTTTACTATAGTATTGTAACACTAAATTTACATGGATATATTATGCAATGAAGAGAATTACAGTGGTGTTTTAGTATTTTTCATGTTGTATTTTTTTTCTAATAAAAAATTATTGGTGTGTGATTTTCACGCCCAGCTGGTAAGTGGTGCTTGAGTTATTAAAGAGACGCTGGTAAGTGGTGCTTGAGTTATTAAAGAGACGCGTGAAATGCTTTTTGGATATTAAATATGGCTATCTGTTATACAAATAAAGGCACAATACTGTTTTTTTTTACATGGTGCAGTAGACATTTGGATTAATTGATGATTGATTATTTATATTTTTTTTCTCTCTCTTCTAACAACTAAAAAGCATAATTATTTTTTTTGTTTATTATTTACTTGGTCTAGTATGAGTTGGATCTAGCATGGTTGTTGGATCCAAAAACCTTGGAATTGGCTTCGTTGTCAGGTCTAAGCACCTTAAACCTAACAACCATGTTTGGTGTTAGGTCTAGATGGGGATTTTACATGGTTGTCAAACCTTGGTGTGGGTTTGACATGGCTGTCAGATTCAAGTTGTGTGGGTCTTATAGCTATGCCAGATGCATGTTTCATATGGCCTAACGAGTAGGTGGCGCTCAAGCAATTAAGAAGATACATAAGATGCTTTCTAGTGATCAAATATGATCACTAACTCTATAAATAGATGCGCAGTTATATTCTCTTGTATATGGTGCAGTATGTATAGACATATCATGAATTCTATAGTTGATTTCTTATTATTTTTTCTTTTCTCTTAATAACTAAAATATATAATTTTTGTTTTTGATGGTTGTTAGATTGTGACTGATATAATTACTAGAGCAATGCACACAAGTTTGATATTGATATCAAACTTAGAATGCATAAAATATTTTTAATATTTTTATATATATATATATTTGAAATTAATATTGATCCCCTGCAAAAGTACAGACGAATATACTAATTCTTGTACTTGGAACATCATATCAAAATTATTAAGGAATAAGTAGTGGGAAGTCGTGTTTATGAATTCAATGACATATTGTATGGTTGATATCGTGTTTTATTTCGTTCTAATTATAATTTTAAAAGTGTTTGATTGATTAATTTAATTTTGAATTAACTTAATTTTGAATGGATCCATCAAAAACTTTCTTGCAACCTTGATGATGAAAAATCTAAAGTTTATAGCCTTTTTCTTTCTTTTTATAAATTTACCTTTTCAAACTGCCTGATAAATCTCTGGTTGCTCCATGTATTTGAGGTCTGCCGGAACAAGCCCATCTGTGGTTCCCAGTCATGAGTTTATGTTTAGATGGCATCTCTCATTTGTGAACTCTTGGCCATTATTATTATTATATTCAAAGTCATGCTGTGAAAGGGCAGTGCCCGGAGTGATTTAGTTTCAGCTTCCAAGGATTCCATGGCTGGTTTTGAAGGAGTGGTCGAGTTGCGTGTGGCAAAGACAAGGGATAACACAGGACGACACAAATCAAACTTTGATGTTGCCTTTGAGGACAAGGAGGCGAGTGGTGGATGCAACAAACTAATTTAGACTGTTACTTTCTTGTCCTGTATTCAAATAATATTTTTTATTTTCTAAAAATTATTTTTAATATTAACATAAAAATAGCATGAAAAAATTAAAAAAACATTTTAAAATAAAAAATAAATTTTTTTGAAAATATGTAAAAACAAACTGGCAATAGTTGCAGCGGGAGGAGGGTAGATTTTGAAAAATCGAAAAGAATAGGATCCATTTGTCGCGTCGAGATTTGAACTTGGCGGTGTTTGTTTGGATCGGTGGAAGCCGAAAAGGTTTAAAGATAAGCTAATAATTGATAGGGTCCTACATTTTTAATGCTCGGAGAAAAATGGTATGATCCTGTCACATTGAAGCAGCTCGGGCTTTAATTTATTAAATTGACACAAAAAATTCCCACGCGTACATGGTGTGAGGATGAGCCCATTTAGTCATGGGCCCATTATTAATGGGCCGCATATGAAACTGAAGAATCATGTGATCGAACAAGCATAAAGTAAAAGACAGAGTGCCCCCATGCAGGATCGAACTACAGACCTTCAGTTTACAAGACTGACGCTCTACCACTGAGCTATAGGGGCACCGCGCGTGATTGGTTCATATAATATATATTATACACACGGAAACGGGCTACACGAGAGAGTAAAAGAGACCTCAATTAAGAGGAGTGACCACACAAGAAAAACGTCGAAGGCAACAAAAAGCACCATGGCTTCGTCAAAAGGAGTAGCCACCAGTCCAGCGGCGGCGAGAGCATCAGATATGGAGAAAATGAGCATAGAACAACTAAAAGCAGTAAAAGAACAAGCAGATCTTGAATTCAATCTCTTACAAGACAGTCTTAACAACATTAAAACAGCCACTGGTCGTCTTGAAGTCGCCGCCACTTCACTTAATGACCTCTCTCACCGTCCCCAAGGTAAACCCTTTTATTGCTTTCGTGTTAAAGTTTTGATTTTTCTTGCTTGTCTTGAAGGTCGAAGATTGGGTCTTTATGATTTCTTTGTGTGCTTTTGTGGGGGTTTTTGTGAAAATTAGGAAAGAAGATGTTGGTGCCATTAACTGCTTCACTTTATGTACCTGGTACACTTGATGATGCTGATAGAGTTCTTGTTGATATTGGTACTGGATATTTTGTTGAGGTTAGTTGGTACAAGTTTGATGGCTTTTTTGAATTTCATTTAGTGGATTAGCAATGTATTGGATTGCGTTAACCTGATTAAATTCTTTGTTTGTTATGATAATAGAAAACAATGAATGAAGGGAAAGATTATTGCGAGCGCAAGATTAACTTGTTGAAGTCTAATTTTGATCAGCTTATTGAGGTATGTTTTCGATCATATCTCTGTGTTAAGGATGTTGAGAATTGTTTACATTTGAAAATCTTAGCACAGGACACTTAGTTTGGTTACTTAAACCTGTTCTGCTAGCTGGGGAGTGCCATGGTATTATGAAAAGCAACCTTTTTAGCAGTTTGATGGAGTTCGTAACTGATTATTATGGTGCTAAAACCCGCATTAGTGCATCATAACTGTGGATTGAACCGCACAATGCTAATAGTCTGCCAGTCTTTGCCTGAAGTTTTTGTCAGCTGAAATCCATTTGCAACATGTTTAGTTGCACCATTCTACGCCTGGTTTCTCAATGTCCCTTTCATGATGTTCTTTCATGCCTTGACATGCAAGAATTACAGCAATTTCAAAGGAATGTGTTGTGATCATGTGATTTGAATTAGAATGAATTCTAAACCCCGTGTATACTGGTTTTCTGACATTGAACCATGCCAGCATCTGGTCACTGTTGCTTTTCACATAAGATTGGAGAGCTGAGAGGTTTCCTGTTTAGGACTGTGCTTGATGATAAGTTTTGATTTTCATTAATCCCTTGTGTCAGAAGAAGTACTTTGGGAAGAAAGTAGGCAGTCCATCAAGTTAAACATTATAATCCTAATTGAGGGGATTAAAATGCATTTTCTTTTCTTTATTGGAAATTGAGCCTGCAATCTTTGTCTTGGTTTGATATCATTATCACTGCTGCTTGCTAATCTTTCAGTGATGGGAAGGCTAAATTTGAAATGCTTAATTGCAGCTTGCAACTAAAAAGAAGACTGTAGCAGATGAAGCAGGGGCAATCTTACAGGCAAAGCTGAGGCAGTTGGCTCCTACAACCTAGGATTTTCAGAATATCTGCCCTCTTGCTGTTAGATTCTTGATTTTCTAGCATTTTGTAAAGATACTGCTCTGTAAAACTGCACTAAAGGTGATGTTGTTTGTCAGCAAAATGGATTCCTTCTCATTGAGTGGAAGAGAAGTTTTTGCAATCGAAATGGCATAAAACTTGGATATACCAATTACATGGAGAATGGGAAGTTAGAGAGGTTGATAGGTCGGTCTGGTATCCTCAGTGATTAGTCATTTGCAGTCATGTTGATCTGTTTAATGAATCATTTTTTCTTCAATTGGTGTGTTTTGAATCTTGTGACATTGCTTTGCTGCTAGTTTAATTCCCTTGATTGATCAATTGTCCATGGTATTTCCTTTGTCTGGTTGAAGATGAATATTTGATACTATATTGATTTCTTTCCTTTTCGATGTCGTTGAAATTTCCTTTGTGCTGTTCTTCTTACTAAGCCTACGTGCCTGGGACTTCTCTTTGATATATATATATATATATATATATATATATATTGGCATCGTGGGACCAGATTTCGACGCTCACACAATTTCACTGGCCACAAATGATATATTCGAATTGCCAAATCAATCCTGCTTTATTTTACTTGGCTGTAGTCACTTGATCACCGGTACAATATGAGCCAAAGTTCAAACCTGAGACCACTCAATCATGTTCCTTAATTGCTTATTAAACCGAGGTTGGTTTCCAAACCAATTCCGGATGAAGTCAGAGTGCAGGCATGTTTAACAAGAGAATCCATGTTCAAGTTTGGCTCCTATAGTAAAGAAATGAATAAAGGTTGAACCTTGTTTGCAAGCCCTAAAGAAAGAGATGGATGCAGTACCCTCTAACTTACCAAATCAGTGATCCTTTACAATGGGTTGACCAAGGAACCTCCTGTGTTTTGATTTTCCTATCTTTCAAAGTTTGGATTTCAATCAAAGATGGGATTTAATTTCGGTGTGTGGAGTTAAACTGATTAGAGAATTTCTACCTTAAAAATCTCAAAACAATGTTAGGATATGCATTTTAAATTCAAAACCCCATCGTTCCATTTTTAAAGGAGTAGTTTCTGGTTTCACATCAAGCACAGAATCCATTTTTCTTTTCCATTTAATAAGTGATAAAATAAAGATACAGATATTTGGGACAATCCCTAGTTGAATAAACTTCCAAGAAAATTTCTGTCCTATGGTGCTCCGGATAAAACCACCCCTTTTCATTGCTTCTTTTGTACGTGTGTGCAAATTATGTCTCTCTCATCATGTGGATAGTATATCGTTTGGTGGAGTTAATGTTTCTGTTCATGGAGGCAACTTCCACAAGTGACAATGGACACCAGCGGTAGAGGAATGTGTATGTGAACTGGGGAGGGTCAAGTTTGCTTGACATTTAGGAATAAAGGTTGATGGAAGACATCATGTTGACATTATTATATACTGTCCTTGTTGTTCATACCCCAATCCTTAGAGATGTTGATTGATTTCGGTAGACCTGCATGTAGGGCATGGCAAACCTTTAATCTAACATGATATGCCTATAGTTTTTGTACATTTTGTGCCTGGTTGGTGCTGGGCTTTGTCGTAAAAGAACACGAATCGTGTCAAAGAAAAACTGCAATGTTCTCCTAGCTCAGTGCTTGGGTTCGAGTCTTGACATAATCACGTAAGGGGTTGGTGCTGAAACTGTGACTAATTCCCATGTCACTCGAGAATATGTTGCGTGGGACCTGACGCGATGCTTCTTGACGAGGTGTGAAGACCACTATTTTCTTATCTCCCGTCCCCTAAGAAAAAGACGAGAGAGAGAGAGAGACTGTAACTACTAAATTATAAGACTAGGTGGGAACATTTTACGGCTTTATTATTGATTCTTGCTGTAGACGAAGGATGTGTTGTACCTCTCTACATATAGTAGAACAAAGGGAATTCCAGAGGCAGCCCATGATATTACTACTACTACTACTGTTCTTTTCTCATACTTCTGTGTGCAATTGGATTTGAATTTTGGTTAAAGGAGTGTGAATTTTAGTATGGAAAGATCGAGAGTGACGAAAACTATTGCCGCGGGAAGCATACCTCCACAGCCAATTTTTGACATCATTGAACCCACTCATCCTTACCATTCTTATCCACAAAAATCAACTGTTAGAGATGCATCCTTTTCTTCTTATCTCAGACCGACGCCAGAACAGATTAATCGAGTTGATGATTCTGAGACACGCATTTTTGATGCGCAGAGTTATTACTTCAAAGAAAGTGGCAGCTGTGATCCCAAATTGAACAAGAGATTTTCTCCAGTTAATGCTAATCTTGAACGAGTATCCGAGCGATATGATTTCTCTTCGGTTCCTAGATTTTCTTCTGCGTCATCTTCTGTTATGGATGGATATGGTAGGAATTATAGAGCTCGCTCTTTCCACGCAACGCCAACAGCTTCATCGGAAGCTAGTTGGAATAGCCAGACTGGCTTATTGTCGAATCCGCCTGGTGCTATCGCTGTCTCGATGCGAAATCCACCTCGAAACGATGACAAGAAAAAGGGGTGCGGCACAAAATGGCTTCTTGGGAGAAAATGTCCATGCTCAGGTAAGAAATCTGTTCAAATTGAGGAAAAGCTATCAGAAGCAAGAACCCCATCGCGGATAAGCCACCCTAGAGTCTCTTCGGATCTCAAAAAGAAGATTCAGAATCAAATTCCTACCACTGTAGAAAATCCTATTGAAAAAAGTTTGGCTGCATCGGACTGGCTCGAAAGGCGTGAAGTAATTCCTAGCACTCATAGAATCTCATTAGAGAACAAGCTCGAAAGACGTGAAGTGATTCCTAATTCTCCCCGAATCTCAGCAGACAACAACCGATTCCCTTCAGGCTTAAGCCACCAACTTGTAGTGGCCTCAGCAGGACCATTCAGTACTGATACTGCTGGGTTCAGTTTTCCTGTACAGAGCCAAACCCCACATCCTGTAAAACTGGCGTTGCCATCAGCTACTTATAACCCTCCTCTTGAGGATCCACCTCGCTATTCGTTGGACGTTTTTCGGCCAGCTGATGATCCTATTCCAACCACGTCAATTTCTGATCTTCACCGACGTCAAAGCTTCACAGTTATAGATGATGACATGGCAAGTGATGCAAGTTCAGACTTGTTTGAGATCGAGAGCTTCTCAACTCAAACAACATCGTATGCAATGTGTCCTAATCTTCGTGATTCTCTTGATGATGCTTCAAGCTTTAACGCAAGGCGATTAGCTGCAACCAATGGAGGGAGTTTGTATTGTAGACGAAGTCTTGATGATCCTAGAACACCATCAGTTGCAGCAACAGAATGTTATGAGCCGAGCGAGGCTAGCATAGAATGGAGTGTGACAACAGCAGAAGGCTTTGATAGAGGAAGCGTTACAAACTTCTCAGTTAGTGCATCAGAAGTCGATGAAATGACAATGATGCGCGGCGGCGGCGGCGGCGGAGGAGCAGGGAAGAAGAGAGGAGGGAATGGAGGATTGTTGATGAGCTGTAGGTGTGAGAAGGCGGTAAGTGTGGGGCCACATCCGGTAAAATGTGTGCCTACAGAGGGACAAAGAGTAGTGAGTTCTACACTGAGGCATGTGGGAAGTAGGGCAGCTATTAAGAACAAACCACCACTAGCTAGGTCTCACTCTGTTCGCTTGCCATGACCTTTTGCAGTACAGTAAGCACGCTGTGATGGTAAACAACTTGCATCCCATGTTCGGCAGATACTCTTTTCTTCCTTTTGATTGAGTGTTGATCAAGCGACTTAATACTTTTGTTTGAGTGAATAAATGAACAACTACAATGCATTTGAAGTTCTTACACAGCCCTTTTTCATGTGGTTAATACTCTTTTTTTTTTTTTTTTGAGAAAACCTACAATTGTGATTTTTTTTTAATATTAAAAATTGAATGACACGGTTAGCCAAAAAATAGCCTAATGTGAGATCTTGGCACCAAAACACACAAACAATTAACACTGAAACTCTGAAGAGGTAAGATCATCTTTTCGCGTAGTTTAGAAACAGTGTAATGACTAAGAACTATTGAAAGCGAAAACTAATGAAATAGTACCTAGGAGTTTTTTTTTTAACGTAATTAAATTACTTAATTACCATTGTAATTAACAAAACTAAAATTTTCTTGTAGGTGCTTTATAATCTTTATACTATTTTTTTTTGTGATAATACTCATGTTGAACAAGGGGTAATTTAGTTTTTCTATTTTTTAAACATAATTAAATTATTTAAAATGCCATAGAAACAAAAAAAACTTAAAATCGTTTTACTCTTGATTTTTTTTTAATACTAATGTTGGATTAGTGATAATTTTATTTTTTATCACCAATAAAACATTAATAAAAAAAGGTTGCTAGTTAATGCCACCCACACCTTTTGGGTAGCGCATACGGGCGGCATTATAAGATCATCAAACACCACCTCATTTGTGACTATTAGAATCGCTTTGACACCTTCTTTCTAGTGTTGCGATGTATGTTGGTGAAGATTCAATGGTTTATCACTAATAATTATTTTCTTTTTTTTTCTCTTTTATACTTAAAAAATTATAACTTGATCTTTTTTTTTTGTATTTTAATTTTAGTTCTTCGTTCTTAGTATTTTGATATTTAATTTTTATTCTTGGCTCTTTAATAAAAATAATTATTCATTTTTAATTTAGTCATTCAATTTCAATTTGTCATATATTATTATTATTTTTTAATTTGGTCCTCATTCTATTTTTTTCTTTTGTTATAGTTAATTTTCTTTTCAATTTAACTATATAATAAAAAAATATGGTTGCTCTCTATTTTATTTTTTATTTCAATTTTCATCCTCATTATTTCATTTATCTTTATTTTATTTTATTTTATTTTATTTGTTTTTATGTAATTGATTTTTTTCCTCAAATTTTACCATTTAGCATTTGACTTGCTGAAAATTAAGCTTCATGGTTTTTCCATGTATTAACACACCCATTTCAAAGCTGTTGATTGATTTTTTTTTTCATTGAATTGATGTTGACATTATCTTTTTATAAAAAAAAATCAAAATAAAAAAATATAAATGTAAAAAGATTAGGACAAATGGACTCAAGTGAAAAGCAAAAAAGTGAAGACCAAGTTGCTTAGGGATCAAGCAATTGAGAGGAAGAGACAAGATTAGTTTGCCTATATTTAGTTAATAAAATCTATATATATATATATATATATATATATATATAATCCCAAGGAGAGGACACTAAAAATACATAATAAAAAAAAACTCTTTCTCTCTCTAACTTAAAAAAACCCTAGAACTGTTTTTACTACAAGACCTGTCAAACTTCATCAACTCTTCACCTTCCCTTACACTCACTAGCACACCATACAAAAAGAAAAGAAACAAACACAAAAGGTTCCTTTTCTTCTTTAGCGGTGGTGACCCATCAACCAACCTTTATTCTAGTAAACTAACAATCTTTCCTTTAATTGCATTGATAATTCAACAACAACCTTTCTTTTTCATAACCATAAACCATAGCCTTACACACCATCTCATCGTTCTCAACTTTACACCATTATTAGAACCAACCAAAAATCTTATAGTTTATAATCTCTCTCTCTTATGATCTCCACAAATCCTCCTCTACACAATCCATGGATACTACAAGATCTCCTCATTTGGAAACCATCTCTCTTTAGTAATGCCGAACCCAACAACTCAATGTTATGAGCCATCATAACCTCAACCATAACCAGTGTGACTAGCTTCTCTATTAGCACCAATAGCCTCTCTTTATCATTTGTCAACTTCCTTATAGGCATCCACATTAACCATACACCATCCATGATTAACTCCTTTTTTTTTTTACATTTTTTTCTTTTTTTCATAGCAAAACAACAACCTCATCACACCTATGGTCACCATACAATATTGATAGTCTACCTCACTCCATGGAAATGATTGATGGTGATGAAAACCAATACAAAAGAAAATAGATATGCAGATGGAAAAATAAAGAAAATAAAACTAATTGTTTGTGTGAGTTTTTACTTTTATACAAGTAGAGATGACCTTCATCACTCATACAAAGAGAAAGAAAAGAAAAAACCACTCCAGATCCACCAAGTTTTTTCATTTTAGTATCAATGATGTTTGAGCCTAAGAGCTAGTAATGGCGGTGGCATGTGGAACCCTTACACTACTGTTGTTCCTACATTTCTAGATTCCTCTAGTATTGTTTATAAGGTTTCAACAACTCCTCCAACCAATCCTAACTTTGAAAAATTATTTCTTTAATGAATTGTTGTAATCTTGATTAATATTCGAGGATAATTGTAAATACATGTAATTATAAGGTGTGTTAGTATATTAAGAAAAAAATAATGTGCGAGTGTTTTTTGCATTTTTCTCCTAGCACGTGTTAAATAAATGGTAAAAAAAGATAATTTTTTTAGTTAACTAAATGTTTTAAACTACATATGACCAAGTTTCTCCAAAAAAATCATGTTTGCATTTAATAAAAAATTACAAAAAATATAAAAGAAAAAAACCAAAAATATATTGCATGATTTAGAATTTATTGAAAACAATTTTTTTTAAAAAATAGTTTTTATATTTTGCATGCATCATGATTTGCTTGGCTTTTTTGGAAGGTTGAAAAAAATCCACAGTAAAGTTATCTCTCAACTTTGTTGCTTTTGAAAAACATATTTTTCTATTTTACAAGCTTATTATATAAATTCTTTCTACAAGGCTTTATACCATGATCTTTCTAAAATATTTTCAAGAGTTTTATAAGAAGGATTCTTTAAAAGAAGCGAATAAAGTTCTAAGTCTAACAAGGCTTTAGTTGATTAAAAACCCAACAATGTTTTAACAAATAAATAATTCAATAAGATTTTATCAAATAAGGACCCAGAAAAGTTCCGAGCCTAGTAAGACTCTAGTTAATTAAAAAAACTCACTAAGTTTTTAAGAAAGATAAAATCCAACAAAATTCTAACAAATAAACACCTAATAAGATTTTAAGCTTAATAAGGCTCTTGTTAATCAAAAACCCATCAAGATTTTATATATATATAAAAAAGTCCACCAAGACTCCATCAAATAAGGACTTTACAAGGTTTTGAGCCCAACAAGGCTCAAGGCTCAATTTGATGATTAGAAGTCCAATAAGGACAATCCAAAAAAATATTAGAAGATGGTTCCTCTAAAAAAAGAAAGGTAAGATATTTTTTATAAAAAAATTCCAATACACCATTAAAAAATATCATCACTCAAAGTCAATAATCTTATTGATGAAAGATTCTAGATATTTTTCATAATAGGCAGGTCATCCAATTATAAATCATGGGTAGGTTACCCAGTTACAATCCACGAGTATGTTATCCAAACATGGACCATCAGTGAAAGATTCAAGTAATTTTTTATTCAACGAACAAGTTATTCAATTACAAACTTCGGGCCAGTCACCCAATTAGAGACCAGAGAGGTTTTCTAATCACAAATCACGGGCAAGTCATCTAAACACAAAACCATTAAAAACTCCTAGATATTTTTCATATAATAGATAAGTTACCCGATTAGAGACCACAAGCAAGTCACCTAAAAAGAAGACAAGTGTTATAACATAATTTTTTATCCCTTTTCAAAAAAAAATAGAAAAAAAATATTAAAAAAAACAATAAAATATATTTTTGATGCATTTGTTTTATTTTTGTAATTTCAATGCCTTTTTGAAAGAATACAAAATTTAAAAATTTGTTTTCAATGCATTTAGCTATTAACACATCCATTTTAAAATTATTAATTAATTTTTATCATCAAGTTGATGTTGGATTTTTTTAAATAAATAAAAATATAAAAAATAATAATAAAAAAAATGAAAAATAGACCAAAATGCAAAGTACAAAAATAGAGGGACCAAGATAAAACTAAGTTACTTAGGGCTCAAATAATCGGGAGGAAGAGATAAAATTACTTTGCTTATAAATAGTAAAAGAAAAATCTAAAAAATAAGAAGGTTATCTATAAAAAAACCTAAAGGAGAGGATATTGAAATTACATATAAAAAGATAAATATACAAGAAAATCTCTCTCTCACACACACACCTAGAAAACAAAACCCTAGATCCTTTTTTTGTTTTTGTTTCAATAAAACTCATCAACCTCCATCAACCCTTCACTTGCCCTCACATTTCAGCCACCATACTCACAACATACAACAATAAAAAAAACATAAAATGATCTTTTTTTTCTCTTATGACAATTGTGGCCCATCAACCACCATTGTTCCTACACTTCTAGAGTCCTCTTATCTTGTTTTTAAGTTTTAGCAACTTCTTCATTCAAATTTTAATTTTAAAAAATTATTCTCCGATTAATTATTGCAATCTTGATTTGGTTGATTTTAAATATATATGAATGTAGAGTATGAATAAATCAGTGAAATAAAGATGCGTGCATGCGTGTCTTTTTTAGCATGTCTTATCTAAATGGTAAAAAAAATGGATAAAATTGTTTTCAATTAACCAAATGTTTTTTAATTGCATATGGTTAAGTTTATTAAAAAATAATCATTTTTGAATTTTTAATAAAAAATAAAAAATATAAAAGTAAAGGAAAAATAAATTCAAAAAGAGTTTTTACATTTTGCATGCTTCATGAACTTGAAAACAAGTTTACCTCATGCTTTTGTATGGCTTGACCCATAAAATTATGGTTTATCTTATTAAGTTTGATACATTTTAATCAATAGATATGCTAATAGATAGTAAAATATGATAAGGTCTTAGGAATAATCAGAAAAATAAATAATATAACTTATCTTAAAAAAATAGTATCAGGGGTTATATTATATCTTCCTTATACATAGCCAATCTTTTTATCTAGACTCTCAAAAGTAGTTAAGATTTCTAATAACTAAAATTCTATATAGTGATTCCAAACCTTTTAAACAATAAAAGGGTAAGAATTTTTTATTATTTCTACATACTAAAAATCTTAATTTGGGAGGACGGTCACCACAATATGGTATATATGTGACATGTATTTTGAAGATATTATTATGATTCATACACACACACACATGAACTTTATTTTTTAAAATAAAAAATATTATTTTTTAGATAATATTTCAAATATGTGTAGTTTTGTATAATTTTTTTCTTTAGTTTTATTCATTGAATTTCATGTTTGTGTTTATTTTTATTATCATTTGATTGAATAAAAAAATACTTTAATAAATAAATTTAAAAACTATATAAAAATTTCAAGTTGCGAGATGAATATCTTGATCTATATTTATTACTTGATTGTTTTTAATTTTATTATTTAGAGAAAGAGTTTTCAATTTATTTAATTAAATACTTGCATAAATTTTTGAATTTATACTTTTTTAATGTAAAACAACTCATAAAAAAACTTACATGTCATTTTTTTTTCTAATTAATGAAACGTTTACTAGTAACAAAGGGCAGAAACCCCATGGTTTTGGACATTAAAAGCTTCTGTGGTTAGCTGAAACCGAACCTGTATTCAAAGCCATAAATGAAGGAAAGTAAACAACAAAAACTACTAGCTAATGAGCACAAACCATCCCTAGTTTTTGTATTTTTCCATGAGCAAAACAAAAACTTGTCTGTCAAGTTAGACCAAAACAAGGGCCTATTTAGGTTTTTTCATCCATTACCCTAGTACCCTACCATACTAAAAGGAGATAAATCTCAATAGAGTTTCGTTCATCCTTATAATGGGTGTTTTTGCATAATATATATATATATTGTATTCTAAAAATATTTTTAAAAAGAATTAAATTTTTTTATATTTATTTTTATTTTAAATTAATATTTTTTTAGTGTTTTTATATTATTTTGATGCACTGGTATACAAATTAATTTTTTAAATAAAAAATATTATTTTGATGTATTTCCAAACAAAAAATATTTTGAAAAACAATCACAATTATACTCTTATAAATAGTTCAACTTTATGTTTATAACTATATTAAATTTAATTTTTGATATTTTATAAATTATATATTTAACCAATTTGATTTAAAAAAAAAAAACTTGAACGGGTTAGATATATAGATTAAACTATTTTTTTATGAATAGTAAAAACATCAACATATTAGATTTATAATGTTAATTTTCATGGGTTTGATTTAATTAAAACTAAGATTCGGGCTCAATAAATTAACCTAAAACCTGCTATAAGATGTAACAAATAATTTATATTTAATATATTAATTGAATCACTCGACTAAAATGAAAAAATCAATTGCAAAAAACAGTTAGTTAGAATATGTAAAAATAAATTGAGTTTGTTGCTATAGAAGATACTAGTTGAGTTTGGTTGACCATGTTTTAAAAATCATGACCTGCCACCTAACCTTTGATATGCATTTCTTAGGTTTTTTTTACTTTGTTATCAATTTTGATATGTTGAGTCAAGTTAGATAATATTACAAATGGGTTGATTTTTTGAACACCCTTGTTGCTTATATTATCTAAATGAACAATGAAGCTCATTTTTTTTTATTTCATCATATATATTTTTAATGTCAATCTCATTTCTTTAATAGTAGTTTAGATTATCTTAAAATCAGCTAAATCGACAAGATCACGTTGATCTAATCCTCACATGGTTTGGTTTAATTTTAATTCGGATTACAAGTAGTGAAGTTAAAGGTTTTTATGATAATTATATATATATATTTTTAATTTCATTCTAAGATTTCTTTTTTATCAATTGTTAAGATTATTTTTTAACAAACCAAACTAATCAGATCATTTTAAAATAACTTTTATATATTGTAATTTTAAACTTGGAATACACAAGAAATTAGACATGGAAGTGTTTTTTTTCTCTCTTTTAATTTCATCATTTTATTTTTTAATTTTAAAATAGACTTACTAGATCAAATTTTAATAACTATTTACTATTTGATTCGACATGCATCTTTTTTATAAATCAGTGATCACTATAAAAGTAAGTAACCTAACTAAGATTATTTTTTAACTAACCAAACTAATCAGATCATTTTAAAATAACTTTTATATATTGTAATTTTAAACTTGGAATACATAAGAAATTAAACTTGGTCTGCATTTGCTTTGATAATTTTCCAAGCATCCCTTTAGGCAACTGACTGGCCATATGCCTGACCAACATTGTAGTCAGAAGCAAGATGCAGGAGAAAGCTTTTAACCTTATATTCGTCAGCAAGGCAGATGAAGTATCAATAACCCACAAAACATACAAAATGCAGTAACCGAAACAAATGCTCAAAATTATTGGCATAAACAACAAACCAATGAAAACCCAAGATCAAAATTTTAAATTCTCTACTTTTTAAGTATATAAAAAAAGAACTTTTTAAGTGATTAAAACAAAACCACCACATAAACAGCACTACAACAGAAAGCAATAAACCACATGAAAGAAAATTATTCTACTTCAATTTTTCTAGTCAAGCAAACAAATACATCAATCGGTAAATTTGGGTCAACATACAGAAGAACTCTCTTTGTATTTCACTCGTATATACACACAAGACCAGGCATTGAGAAAGCCTACAGGAAATCCAATGAGTTAAGAGTATCATGGCGTTGCAGATATGGAAGGACACCTTAGTCATAAGATACAGATGCATAGCTGTAATCACCAACTGATTCTTTCTCGGGATCAACCAGCTGTGTGATAAACTTTGGAAGTAAACTCCGGTATGGCTTGCTATTGCGAAGTCTTTCAAAATAGGATGTCATTAGTCCATTCTTCCTTGCAATGTTGGAGCGAACCCAGCCTGAATGGTTTCCTGGTACACCAGTAACGATCACTGATGTCTCCTCACTAGCCAAATTAGCCAGAGGCACCATTGCTTCTGGCTCAGTAGCTGATGAAGCATCAACCAAAAAAATATGACTAAAATGACCAGCAGCTATCCCTTCATTATGCAGCCGAAAGCTACTAACAAAAGTACACAAGATTACTCTAAATTTCCGGAGCTCCTGAAGAGATGGACACGTAAAGCACTCCCCTTTGTAAGCACACGATGGTAGGATGTCTATAGGCACCCCATCTATCTCTCGAAAAGCAGCATTTGCACGAAACATATCTGACTCTGGAATGTCATTGTTTAAGCTTTGCATCAGCAAATCACATGTTCTGTTAATGGGTGCACATATAAGAATCCGAAGCTTTGACGAGCTTTGATAAATTTGGAGCACTGCTTCCTGGATTAACAATCCAGTCCTTGATAGTTGTTTTGAAAATTTACTTAAACAGAGTGGACCTTCAACAAGATAAGGCGGTGGTCCTTGGAAGCTCAAAATCTCACGAACTGCAGAGCTTTGATACACATCAAGTTTATGATTGCAAAAGTGGAGAGGTGTAGAGATTGGGAATAGCTTTTTGGAGACACCATCAGGGAAAAGAAATCTTCTAAATGAAGGATCTGACGCCGCTTCAATTGCTTGGTGAGCCCTTTTCAAACAAACTCTGTTAAATGAGAAGCTAACATCATATTTACGGGTTGAATGATGCTGCAAAAGAAAATCTTCACCAAATTCAACCAGTACACGAGTGCTCCTCTCCACACGATATATAATACCCTGGTGTGAATGTGAAAACATTAACGATGTCAATAAGTTGACTACACTAAATGAAGCTCAAGTTAAATAATGCTTGATTTCCACCATCTGCTTCATCCCCAAAGTAAAATGGCATACTTCACAGCATATGGTAACTAGAAAGTTGAGGACGCTAACCTGACATGGCTCGGTCTTTTGATGCTCGGTCTTTTGAACTGAAGGTCGTGCAAAGACAAAGTCTCTGGACAAAAGAAACGGCCGCCTCTCACAACAAGAGTCAATCTCAAATTCTACAAAGATCTTGTCATCCTTCTCATAAGTTTCATTGAGGTATTCATTCCTGCGTGACTTCTTAATGATTTCTGCACGTTGCAACTTGAGAGTAATATTCTCCAATTTAAATTCACTCCATTTCTGATTCAAACAAGGCACACAATGATCCAGATCTCAGTGCACAAACAAGGAATTTGAAACCAGAAAATTGTACTCTATATATAGAATGCAACAAATAAGAAGTTCTAAACTCTTCACTCAGCACCTTAGGAAGCCCTTCATTTCGCTTCCTTTAAAACTATAGCCATGGAAAAAGTTTGGTCAGCCTTCACTCATATTTCAGTTTGTAGATTACTTCAAAATGTCACTCTCAATGATCATCATGAATAACAATTCAAATGTTGAGGCAACAAGTTTTCATAAGAAGCTTTTTATGTGAAAATAGTGCTCTAATGTACATCAAAAGGAACACATTTAATCAGTACCTCAATGTAGAAGTCTTCGGCATACAGAAGTGCTGCAAAATAATCCTTGTATGTCGAAAGAGACAGCGGTTTATTAAGAACTGCAGGCACCTTGTCTCTCTTGATCAAGTCCTCAATATCCTTAGGAATCGCATATATAGGTGACATCCCCTTTTGAACCCGCACGTAGCTGACCTTTGTCTGCTCATTAATTGAATCTGGGGAAACCTGAGACAGAGTTGGTTTGAAGGATGGGGGCTGTTTAGAGGATGATGAAGATGGGGATGCTTTAGGCGAAGATGGAGAAGGTTTAGAAGATGAAGATCCTGGTTTAAGGAATGATGGGAGTGGTTTGGGAGACGGAGATGGATGGAGAGCAGTAGGATGAGTTTTATGGGATGATTTTGATGAAGAAGTTGAAAGTGGAGGTGGAAATGGAGATGATGTGAATGACAACGTTGTAGCTTGAGGGGATGCATTCGACGAAGTTGTTGAAGGTGCAGGTGGAGAGGGTCTAGAAGAAAATGTTGCCGGTATATGTAAGGATCGAGGTTGATTAGAAGATGATGTTGGGGGATTAGGCCATGAAGGTGTTGGAATTGAAGAAGGTGAGGGCAGTCTTGATGAGGATTGAGGTGCAGGGGAAGATGGAGGTGGATCACAGGAATATATAGGAGCATATGTGTAATTATTGGAACCCAGAAGTCTATCAGAGACTCTTCTCACAGACCTAGTGAAACTTGATCCAACATCTGATGAATTACTTGTTGACCTTAAACCTAGCACTACAAGGAGATCTTCTTCACTTTCTTCTACACAACAAAGCACACACTTTAAGAATTCAAGACACCCAGACATGTTGACTGACCTTCTGCAACAAAAACACCCCCAAATACTTAAAATGTTGCTGTTTGGTTCCGAAGAAAATAACAGCAAAAGTTTCGATCAGGGATTGCCTTCTCCACGAATTATTTCCCTAGAACATCATAGGTGAAACTCCTCTACTTCTTTGATACTTGTTAGCTAGAAAATTAGGGGACTGGGATTTTCAGGAAAAAAAAAATAAAACTTGGAGAGCACACAGTATCGTATCTGGACTAAACTCTAAACAGAAATGTTGTGGGATGATCAATACAAGTGACGAGATGGAAATGAAAGTAGATGAGCACAGCTTTTCATTCTCTGGTGAACCAAATGATGATAGAAATTAGGATGCAGGCACCAAAGAAAAAGCGATGGAACAAAAAAATATATTAAAGAAGGACTGACTTATTATTTACTAGTAATGGATAGAGCTGCATCTGATACTGAAAGTTGAAAAGCCACCTTCATGGATTGATACCTTTATTTCTTTTTCTTTTTCAATGTACAACGTAAGGATACAAAACCAGATTGTATTTTTATACGTGAACCCACCACTAAACTCAGGTAAAGCCTTACTTTTTTAGAAATATTTTCTATAAGCTTTTCTTTTTTGCTAGGGTTTAATAGTGATTGATTGATGTCTAAGTTGAAATTATTGGTTCTTAAGTAGAAACGCTGAAATAATTAGTAATTAAATAGGATTATTGTTTCAATTAATATTGAATTACAATTACTGGATATATTGACTTTAAATGAAGATCTTGGAATAAGTAAAACATAAATAGAATTATTGATATTTAATTGGATTACCGGGTTTTTTGGCTTTAAAAATAAAAAAGCTAAAATAATTAATATTCAAATAAAATTGCTAGATTGACTAATATATGGTTTGAATTATTGAATTTATTAGTTTTAAAATGAAAATGCTTGAAGAATTAGTGACCACAAAGGTGGGTAGTAGAATGTGAATTTTTGAATAAACTAGTATCATGATGAATAATTTGATAATTCGGATATTAAGTAGGATAGCCAAGTTGTTAAATCATTGGAGAAAGATAATTTAAAAAACTAAAAAAGATATTGAACATAGAAATCCACCTAATTAGTTGTTGAATGATTAGAATAAAAAGAGTAAATTATCATTAGGAATGAATTGATTTAGAATTATTTAAAATCATGTTTAATTTATATTGGTAATTAGTATATTATCATGTTAATCTTTGTTCTAGGTCTAGGATTGGTAAGAGTAATCTTTTGATTGATTAGAATAAAAAAGGTAAATTATAATTAGAAATGAATTCAATGAGAATTATTTGAAGTCATGTTTGACAATTACTATATTCTATTGTTAATCCTTGTTCTACATCTAGAATTGTTAAGAGTAATTTTTTGTTATTATTTTTCTGTTTTAGTTAATAGGAGGAGTTTGCATATAATTTTGTGTTTATAGATTATGAATTATAAATTCTTAAATATTATTCTTGGTATGTAAACTAAAGTATATGAATTCTAATGTTGTACTCGAAAAGAATTTGTGTTTAAAATAGTAAAAATGTGTTTTTTATGCCCATTTTATCATCATTTAATTTTGCCTTATTTTAGTAGTGTACTATATTAATTATGTTTTGGATGTCATTATCAATGAAATGAATTGATAATTAATTTTAATTTAAGTGTTATTATATTGATGTTGATACTTGAAATTATCAAATATTAGGAAAAATGTTATCAAAATTTTAATAGGGGTTATGATAATTAAAAAAGAGTAAAGTTATGAAAAAAAATTACTCGAGTTTCAATAACTAAGACTTTATATTTTGTTAGAAGTTTTTTTTTTTGTAAAAATTAGAGTTGTTACATTGATCAACTAATAAAGATAACAAAGTAAGCATTTTTTTTATAGAGCTTATTTAAGGAAAAATTATTGCACAATAGAAAGATGATTTCCTTAGATAATTAATATTTTATCTCAATATTACAATTATTTATTTATTAAGTTAATTTAAGTTTACTTTACTTTGAAAATAAAATTCATGAAATGATTTGCAAGTTCACCTTGCATGTTCAATCACCTCTACAATAAAGTAATTGTTTGAAAAATCATCGTTTTAATAGAATCAGTTACACGAATGTCTTAAATGGATGAATATGTTAGATGTTTGGTAGAAAAATTTTAAGGTTAAATAATTAAATAATCTCTACTTTGAGTTATTAACTTTTAAAATTTTAAAAATTAATTAATGTACGAAATCAATTAAAAATTTAGTTGGATAAGAGCAACGAGGTGCTTGTCAAAAAAGTATGAAAATATCACAATGCAATTAGGTAAGTTTAAATTAATTAATGTCATTCTACTGTAAACTTGCATTTTATAATTTCTTTATCTTATTTTTTTAAAATAAATTTCTATAATAGATTGTGTGATTTATGGTATGATATCTAGAAAAAATAATTAGAAAAACTATTTCTAATAATATTGATAAATGAACAAGATATAAACTAAGGTATGCTATATAAAGTAATTGGGTATTGTTTCAATAATTTATAGAAACATAAACTTTTAAAAAGCACTCTCAATCTGCTACACAAAACATAAGCAAAGAAATTCATGGTTTGATGATCTAATATAACGGAGGAGTAATTTCTTATATCAACTATGTAAAGCATCTTGTAAGAGCTTGTTATATATTTAATTTTTAAAGTTTTAATTAAATATTTATTTGTAAGACTTTTAACAAACAATTTAATTTGCAGGGAAAATAGCTTGAATGTGAATCGATTCTAATAAAGATATATAAGAAAACTTATATAAAGAACTAGGATAGAGGGGAAAAAAAGGTGTTGCTACAAGAGTAAAAATGTTCATTGTGAGTTGTTTTATACATAGACACACACCTTAATAATTTTTATTTGCATTAATAATACAAGATGTAATTAAATTTAGAAATTTAACTTGATTTTTATTTTTTATTTTGTAAGAGATTATATAATACCAACATGATTATAAAATTTGATAAAGATATTTTCATGAAACTTAATAAAGATATTTTCACTTATTTTTTTTATGATCCTCAACTTTATTTAATTTTTTATGATCCTCAACTTTATTTAAATGTTATTCGACTCTATTTAAATATTATTTTTTTTATGATCCTCAACTCTATTTAAATGTTATTCGATTCTATTTAAATATTATTCATGTATGATCCTCGACTCTATTTAAATGTTATTCAACTCTATTTAAATATTATTCATGTGATGGACCTAATATAAATGAAAATTATAATATCAAGGGTGATTATTTTTTATTAAAAAATAATCAAATTATGTTTTTTTAAATAAAACTACTTTTAACCAACCAATTTTAATTTGATTATTTTAAAACAAAAACTAATTCAAACCAGCTAAATTTAGTTTGACTTATTTTTTTTTAATTTTTTTTAATTTAAATTCAGTTTAATTTTTTTAGTTTCAAGCTTATAAAATGATGCCTCCAACAACATTCTATTGCACGGCCAAAACCATGATAAGATCATAGTACAATTAATCACCATTCGCAAAGAACAGAAGAAACAAAAGTGAACAACAGAATGGACAGCAACTAGTTCCACATTTGAATTTAAGTTATAAACATCAACCGTGTCTCAAATTCTGCAATAACTGAAGAACTATATTAGTATTTGATTGTGTAGTTGACCTATATGGCAACGGCATCCAATCGACACCCCTTCGGTTAAAAAACAAGCTACATAATGTGGCATTGCCGGGTTTGGAACTACGAAATCCAAATCAAATTTCCCATTCACCAGAAACCAAGTTATGAGCTCTTTAACACAGGAAGCTGACTTTGAACTGAAAGGAGTGCATTAGGTGAGACAAAGGAGGGCTTGAAATGAACAGTGTTGAAATGCTCAGGAAGGCCATGGATGTCTTGGTGGAAGTACTGCGCCTTTTCAGGGACAAAACGAGTAAACCAATCCTTTTTGACATTTTTGTTATCTGTAATGCATACCTGTAACATGAAACTCTTGTGGCTAAGCTGAGAAATTGTTTTATAGAAAAAGTACTTGTTCCAACATACATATGTATCATGCTCCTCTCTACAGTTGGCAGAAAATCCTTTGACCTTGTTCCCAGCTACTTCCCAAATTTTAATCATATGACTGTCATGTTCCACTATAGTTAAAGATGCCCCCAAGACCTGTAACTCATAACATTCATGAGAAAAGCACAACCTATGAAAAGGAATGGTATAGAAAGTCTCACTGCTTAGATCAAATGCAAGAATAGGTTCATCGATAGTTTTATCATCTATTATCCAGTGGAGAGATCCATTCCAAAACACTGCAGCATCCCAATCAGATGCGCATAGATTTTGTGGGGGATTCAACTGTCTCCAAGAACTTTCTCCAAGAGTAATTATCTGGAACTTGCTGAGATGCTTATTGCTGCTAGTTCTATAGTCTCGAATAACTTTGTACTTGCCTGATGACTGATCAAAGCCAAAAGCAAGCTTATGACGGAGGAGATGTGCTTTTGACCTGGATAATGGTAATATCACACTCTCTTTTGTTATTGGATTGCATATACAGACAGGATCTAGCCTTTTTTCTGAAGCCATGCAGAGAAATCCATCGCAAAAACATCTAACACCAAGGGCAGGCAGCTTAAACTTTAGACGAGTGCGGCACTTAATTTTCTCAAGTTGAATCTCTCTAGCCTTAAGATCCTCGATATCAACTAAATATAGGCTGCTCATGTCAACTTCGCGTTGTGATTGGACAATAAACCGACATGGTTTATTCTTTGTCACACCCAGTTGCAAGCTGATGAAGAATGGACTTTGGATCATCCTACACCAACTCTTACAAACACTTCTAAATCTAAGAATGGATTCCACAGGAAGTCTCGCCAAAACTTCACAAAATATCTCAGGCGGCAAAATGGCTTCTCCTTGTGCATCATCATTGTAATTGTTCACACGTCTTCTCTTTGACTTCATTAGAAGATAAACAAATTATGACGTTCCAGTGAAGTCAAAATTCTTGCCGCAAAACCCTACTCTTGCTCATAAATCTTCAGAGAAACATAAATCAAATTCCTCATGAGACATCACAACAGAATTCAAACATAAGAAAACAATCAAATTGATGCAAAGTTACATAAATACTAAATACCCAATGCAATCTATATGAATCTACATCAGCAACAGATGAAATAACTGCGATTCACTTTTAATGCAGTGAATTCCCATCCATTTACTTCAAATCAATTTCATTAACAATCTCAATCAAAACAACAACAACAACAACACAAGTCTTCTTCTACAATTCAGACAAATTTCTCACAACAACAAAAGTAAAGATCAGACTTTAATTCAACAAAGTAAAGACAGCTCACTTTTTCAACAATTTTTTACTGTAGAGAAAAAATTCACACATAACAGTGTATCATCATCCAGATTTAGAGACTTCCACAATGAAAGAAGCTATCTTTAAACCAAGCCATCATCATACAAGTAAAATAATCAAAACCCAAGAAAGAAGAAGCGAACTTTTGACCAACCAAACAACATACAAGTAGAAATAGCAAAACCCAATTGAAATAAACAAACATCATGCCGATTTACATGTTGAGACAATGAAAAAGAAAATTTTTGACCAAACCACGAACAGAACACGGAAATAATGAAAACCAGTTGAACTAAACAAAGATTGAACAAACACAGGAAGTGTAATACAGCAACCAATTCAGATCATGACCCAGAATTCATTAACAGAAAGAAGAAGAAAAAAGGCGTAAATACATGTATAAGTGTATAGGTATCGTACCTGGGTTGTTGTTGATGCGCTCAGAGAGAGAGAGAGAGAGAGGAGTTAGGGGGACTCGGGGGGTTTTGGCATTATGTGAAGAAAACTTTAAGATGTCGAAGTCTTTGATGATTAAAAAACAAAATCAATTTAAAATTGTAATCTGAATTCGACCCTTTTAATATATCGTTTTGTTAAAAAAAAAATATATTAAATCACTGTTTACTCGTTTAATTTTCTATTTTAGACCCTTTACGAGGTTTTGGTTTGATTAATTGATTTTTTTAAATGTTTTAATAGTATTTATTAGGTGTTTATAGGTGAAAATAAATTAAAAAAATTATTTTTAAACTACTTTATTTTCCCAGCATCATTATAAATATTTGAATTTTGATAGGCTAATAATTTTTATTTTCCCAAACATCTTTATAAATGTTTGAATTTTGATAGGCTACCGATATATTGTTTAGCAGACAATATATTATTTATCTTTATTTTTTTATGATGTTGTTATTAGCAATAAAATATGTATTAGAGTTTGATGTAGATGATTTAAATTTTTTTATGATGATATTGTTATTGGTAGAAATTTTAATAATGACAATTTAGAAAATAAAAAAACTAAAATGATAATTTTGTCACTAATACTATGCGGTGATAAATATATAAATAATAAAAAGAAAGAAGCCGATGATGGTGATTACATTGCTTTTAACAAGGAAGAATATGAATTTGTTAATGAAAAAAAAGATAAATGGATTGCTAGGTTAGATGGTAATGTATGTTTTGGTAAAAGTTTAGAAAGTGGCTAAAATTAGAGGATAAATGGAATATAAACATTAATAATGATGTTGATAATACTATCAAATAATAGTTTATCTTAGAGTTCTAAAAATAATAATAATAAAAAAGATAAGGAAGAAGCAAAAAAAATTGAAGGTTAATGCCATATTTGGTTTCAATTGCAAGACATTTTAAAGTGGGAGTTGATGGATCAATTAAGTCCAAAAATGTCAGATCTTTCATAATGTTAATCGTTTTAAAAAAGAGTTGAGAGAATACAAACTTAACATGACTATTATTTGAAGATATATCTTAATTAGAAATAGAATGTTGTAACAACATGTTCAAGTAATGGTTATAAGTGAAAGATTTATGCTTCATTTGTTCATAAGAGCAATAATTTTATAGTTAAAACTTTTAAGGATAGATATAATTGTATCAAACCTTTCATTACAAAAGCTATCAATTCAACTTGGTTTATAAATAAGAAATTACCTCTTATTAGTGTTGATCCAAATATATCTAGAAAAGCATTGAATACAATCTTAAAAAAAAATATGGTATCAAAGCATATTCAATATTTTGAAAGGTTAGGACAAGGGCAAATAAGTTCATGAAAGGAATATATAACCTTATAAGGAGTCATTTATAAGACTTCACACACATACACATACACTCACTCATAGAGACTGGGTTTGTGAATGGTTATAAATCTTTTATTGGCATTGATGGATGCCATCTAAAAGGTTCATATAAAAATAACTTGTGATTGGTAATGGAGTTAGATGACAACAATAGATATTTTCTAGTTATATATATCATTGTGTAGGAAAAAAACAAAGACATAAAAAAATGGTTCTTATATTCCTTGTATGTGTTGGTAAACTTGGAAATAATATAAAAAAGAATAATAAAATAACCAATCTAATAATATAAAAAAAGGATATTTGTTATAAGGTTCAATGCATATAGGTAATATGATCACAATTCAAGATTGAATATTCATTGTTGAAAAAATTAGAAATTCCATGATGTTGCAAGTTCAAGTGAAGTTGTAATATGTTTAAGTGGTAGTGATAGTATAAAGGGTACTAATATAGGTTTGAGTGGTGGTAACAACGTAATGAGTACTAATAAAGGTGTTGTATATGCTATCATGGGTGTTGAAAGAGATGTTATGAGTGTTAAGAGTGGTGTGATAAGTGTTAACAATTACAATGATATTGATTGGGATATGAGTGAATTTAAGATGTTTTGTAATTGTAAAAGTTAATTGTGAAAGTTAACAGAGATGGTGAGATAACTTTTAAGGATGATACGAGAGATTCTAGAGGTAGTGTTAGAGAAAAAAAAACTAATGATATAAATATTAGTCTTTTTTTTTCAATCTTTATCTCAAAATCATGTGAGATTTCACTTGAATATACATGTTTACTTTTTTTTACTCATAATTATACTAGTAATTAATTTGATTTTAAATTGCAAATTATTTTTGGAACATCATCATCGCAACACTTAACCCAAACTAGTTGCATTGATTGAAATATATATTGTTAATAACTGTTGCTTTTATGACATGTATAATATTTTGATTTTATATTATGTTTAGTACATTGCTTTATTATACATGATATTTAGTACATTAATTCGCTATTGAATTCATTTAATTTAAATATGATATCACATTGGAGTTAATAATAATAAAATTATACATATTAAATTAACCATTAATAATATCTTTACACTTACAAAGCTAGCCTTCATATTATGATTATTGATCCAAACTTGACATGATTCCTCTTTATTTATTTTTTCATTTCATCTACTATTTAATCAATATCATTAACACCTCATCCCCCTCTAGTGATTAAATTAATATCATTAATAAGTTCGCACCAATCAATAAATATGTTCTCGTATATCCTATCATTGCATATGTAGAAAAACTTGATTTTACTTACTTTTATTTTTGATATCCTAATAATTATTATTTTTCATGTTCCATGTGCTTTCTATTCTTAAACTTTAGTATATCCAAGTTGTTACAAGTTTGTAGGTTATTAGTATTTGATGAATATGATAATATTATTTCAAATGTGTAAGTTGCTAATTTCAGGTTGTGTGTTTACAATATGTGTTAGTAATTTTATGGTTGTTTTTGACAGTATGTATTTACAAGATTTGTACTGAAGAATTGTTTTTGAAAGATAAAGAATTGTTGCTATAAATTCTTGAAATTTTTCTTACAAATTTGTGTAATTAATTCTAGTTCAATGGTATTTTTATTAGGTTGAAATGATGACAAACATTGAAAATTTATTGCTCTTGGTTGAAAATACAAACCTTTTTTTTATGAATTTTTTTATGTTTTTAGTTGTTTTTAATTTGATCAAGAATTGTTGTTGGATCTATTTTATATATGATTTTAGTGACATTTGTTTAAATAATAGAACACTAGGAAACAACTAGTTTTTCAAAAAAAAAAAATTCAATTGTAACACAATCTTTTTTTAGTCATTAGGGTATTTTAGTCATTAAAATTATAAAATTTACAAACTTGACTTTTTTTTTACTCCAAAACATGGGGTGTAAAGTGTAACCATGTTACTAAAGAGTAGGAAACCATAATTTTTCAAAGTTTAGTTGAAAAATAAAAAACAAACCATAGTATAAAAGATATTTTTGTAATTATCTCGTTTTTTTCTTTAGATCTTATTCAATCTTTTTCATATGCATATTTTTTTCATTATTATTTGATTAAATAAAAAATTAATTCTAAAAAACAAAATTATTAAATTCATGACCCATATTGCGAGATTAAATATCTTAATTTATATCTACCTTTCAAATTTTAAGTTTAATCTTTAATTATCATTAACAATTGTTTTGCATCTATTAATATAAATAATTTTTAAAATATTTAATTAAATATATACATCAACTTATTAATTTATGATAATTTTTTTATGGTATCACAAAACACAAACAAAAAACACCCAAAGCAATTTCATTTCATTTAGAATGGTCATGATATTGGATTTCTCATTTCACATGAATATTATTATACAATATCGAGATTAAAACCCTTTTTATTTATGTATTTTAAAATTATTTTTTAAAAAATATTTTTATTTTTTATTTTTTTAAAATTATTTTAATATATTAATATCAAAAATAATTTTTAAAAAATAAAAAAAATATTATTTTAATATATTTCTAAACAAAAAATACTATAAATAGCCACACTTCCACTTCTCAACTCCACATAAGCCAAACCTAGATATTACAAGATAGGTCTCCACAAACAAATTTGTTCTCTGTAAAGATGACCTACTCAAGACTTGATTTGAAATTCTAAAGTATACCATATCCCTTTAAATCAATACATAAACATCTTACTTTGATTTTCCATATTGAAAAGCATATTGCTATTCCATCTTGCGGGGGATTTCTATTCTATCACTTCAAAATCGTTGTCACATTGTACCAAAAAAATAAAAAAAAATATTCTCCACTCCACCCAAAAAGATAGGAAAAAACAAGAGTGAAAGAAACCAGGCATTTTGCGGGGGAGAGAAAGCGGAGACAACAAAACTAGAGGGACCAGTTAATGGTGTAAGATATTGCTAAACATACGAAATAAATAAAGCTCTCTCCATGTGTTCTTTCTTTCTTTCTTGCCTGCATGCTCAGACAGACACTGTTCTCTATCCGCCTTGCAATAAAAACTGGGATACCCCCTATCTGTAATCTGCACCGGCTGCCTCCAAAATAGACTTGAAACCATCCCTTTCTAGGCACTCGGTCAGCTCAGCCTACAAGAAGTCCTGGTTAGAATATTGTATTTGAAAACAATTTTTAGCAATTTCCATTGTTGTCATTACTTGTATATTTCTGCTTCATTTATCAGATGACTCTCCATCTGAGTTCTTCCTTCTTTTGAAAAGCAATACACTTCCCAAAGGAAGCAATACACAAGAATCCTTCCATATCCCATCGAAAAACAATAAAAAAAGACGAAGCTTCCCCACCCTTAAAATAGAGCACAATTTAATGTCATACTTTTATTTATCTAGATGTCGCCCTTTAGACTCCAAAAATGCAGAAACACATTGTAATGTTACTTTTATTCGAGGAATCAGGGCTGGTCCCCCATAGGCAAATCGTGTATAAAGCTGAACAAGAGTTGCTCCAGCTCGAACTTTTTTGTATGCATCCTCACCACTGAATTGTCAGTAAGTAATTTAAGTTCAGGTAACAAATTCATGAGCAATCATTGCGTTAATGACACTAATGAAGATGGAGTCTTTAGATTTTACCTGAAAACACCCCCACAGCCTATCAAAGGAATCTTCCCCTGGAATGAAACAAAATATACATGCTCAATAAATAACTCGGGAAAATTTGAACTAACAGGAAAAAGAACTAGTACAGAATTCAAGCCAGACAGTATAAGATTGCATGCGTTACAGATAATATAATCATGTTTCTTAATTTGAAGGGAAAACAAATTATATAATGGCTTTACATGGTAAATCCAAAAGTCCTATAATGAACAAGAATTATAAAGGATTTACTGGATAACATGAAACGAAAGGAGAAAGCATCCATGCACTCACGGGCAAAGAAGCATCAAAATGTGGGGTAAATTAGAGTGTCTATAGAGGATTGTCTATTAGAAAGGAAGCAAATGAGCTGGATTATTTGGCAGTTATGATACAATACAAATAATAACTTAGAAATTTGAAACGATTCATATGATTTTTGGAACTTTTTTGTTTGTTTGTTGAGAATTACAATTATTGGAACTTGCCAGCAAAATCATTGGGTAATGGAATTTCTTCATGGTACTGACTTGCTCTAGTGATCTTGACCACAGAATAGTCAATCCATTATCAAGTGAATGCCAAGGATGCATAGGAACTTAATTTAATAATTATCATAAGAACAGCCAACATACCCTTGTCAAAAGATACATCTCTTTTAAGATATTGGTAGACAAATTGAGGAGAGGCTTCCCACTCATGCCACCAGTTTCCTCAGCCACTGGGTATTTCTTTACAAATTCTGGCCTTGATATGGTTGTATTTGATATAATCTAGCCCAATAGCAGAAGAAGCAAATTCAGCATTCACAAGCGAGTAACATGACTGTGTGGAAGTGATGTCCTTATTTCTGCGGTGAGTAGGATATGTGTGTGTGTCTATATATATATATATATATATATAACCATCATTATTGCAGCTTCATCCACAAAAAAAAAAAAAAAAAAAGTAAAGAAAGAAAAGAAAAAAAAAAGAAAAAGAAAATTCGTACTATTGCTATTATTGAACTGCATGAAAACATCATCTTCTTCACTACAAAAAAACCAAAGTCAGACTGATAGGAGTTTCCACAAATAATATTCAGTAGAAATATATTTTTAATTTATTCTAATCATTTAAGCCAAGAACATGAGATAAAAAAAGCATAACTAGCAAACTATTATATTATGTTTGTCTTTGGGCTGCACTTGCGACCTTTATGTAGATAGATATTTTAGTTTTTGGTATGCGAAGTTTTCAGTATGGATATCCTAATGTGATTTAATCTAAATGCATGATATGGACCTCCACAACTGCAACTAATCCCTTCCTCACATACAAGCCTAACCAAAACAAGAATATAAAAAAACAAATTCACATTGGAGAAGGGTGAAAATTACATTTCACCATCTAGTAGATGGGTGGGGTCAAAGATATTGCTAGTGTCAAGGACCCATACATGAGTTATGCATAATAGAAGACTATGTGATGTCCACAAATATTTAAGAAAATTAAAACAACTGGAACCACTTCATACATGGATTACTCTATCAACCATACTTGTAACCAAGTCATAAATTATTTTAAGAAACTAATTAGAAAGCTTCATTCATCTGAAAAGTAACCAAAGTTCTGAACACAAAAACACGAATGTCCAGCTAAAAGTAAAAGCAGACGAAGTTCTTGATGGGAACAAAACATACCAGTCCATCCAAGCGGAGTGCAGGAGAAACCTACAAGAAATCACAAACAAGGAACTATAAGAGTGCTGCATGTGGAAGTGGAGCACAGATATGAAAATAAGAGCAGTTGCACACTGCTGCAATGTCTTCAAGGTCTTCCTTGGACAAGTTAGGAGCAATTTTCACAAGCAAAGGAGGAGGAACCTCCTCACCCCACTGCATTTCATCACGAGCAGCTTGGACCTAAATGGAATGCAATAAAAGAAAAAAGAAGTTAACTAAGCATCCTACAATTTCAAGAGAAGTGTAAGTCAGGCGTCAGCATCCATACCTTCTTAACTACGTCCTTTAATTGCTTTCTTCCCTGAAGCATACGCAATCCAGGAGTATTGGGTGATGACATTTTAATAACCTGATGACATGTTAATAACCTATGCAAGACAAGAACATATTTTCAAATCATATCAAACAGAATTCAATTCCTCTTAGCCTGTCATGTACTTGACTAGACAAAAGAGCCATGCTATTGGCATTCCATTTTTCATTTTCACAGTACGCATCATACAAGTATCGTCAAGTGAAGCGCATGTAGCTGGATGATGGGGTGCCAATAGGCCACCCTAGTAAATTGTGCCAATAGCATTTGTAAGAAAAACCACAAGCTTTCATGAACCGGAAGATAGAAGAACAAAAAGAAAGACAGATGTGGAAAGAAAGTTCTACCAAGTAATCACAATATTGGGACAATGTATGAACCCCTTGTACATAATCTGCAGCAGCATCTTCACTTGTCTTGCTCTTTCCCAGAAAGACCCCGAGAGTGCCAGGACCAGCTTTGCCTCCATGTATGACTTTCTTGTTAGAGGTAGATGAAGCGCTTGAAGATTCATCCAACTTTCTTTTTCCATGTTGCACACCCAATCGCTTTGCAACAGCTACAATGCCTTCACTATTAAATCCACAGCGATTGAAAATTGCAATGGCACAAACATAAAGTATTCATATATATCAGTACTGAAACACTTTTCTAGAAACAAATTTACAATAATAAAAAAAATTTTCTGAAGCCCATACGATAAAAAAAGGGTCTCTTTCACATGTCCAAGCACCGAAGATTCAAATTTTCACTAATCCGAGAACCATCCACCACCACTACTAGATGCACAAAAAAAAGACAGGGTTTTCTCACCCTTCCTGACGCAATCTGAAGATACATGGCTTTGGATTTCCCTCTTGTGGAACAGGGGCAACAGAGCCAACCTCCACAAAGCCAAAACCTAACCCCAGCAGGCTGTCAACAGCCTCAGCATTTTTATCAAAGCCAGCAGCTAGACCTATAGGGTTGGAGAACTTCCTACCCAAACTTCCAGTCCTAACTGAAGGATCAGGCCTCTTCTCTCTTGGAACCCAACCACGAGCCGCTGCTGAGACAGCAAGCTTATGAGTAAACTCAGCATCTAAAAGGGCAAAAAATGGATTCACGAGTTTCGTTGCACTGAATAGCCAACCACTGCAAGAAAATTCTATACGGAATAAGTTTACATCCCAGGAATAAAATACAAGTATTCGAGGCAATTTCAAATTGAAGTCATACCATGAGTGATTCATGAGATTATCTAGTAATGTAAATTTATCCAAATACTATAAAAGCTTGAAAGAATACAAACAAAGCATGATTATCAGAATCTATCATGGTATGTATCCAAATTCATATTTAAATTCTTGTTCATGGTACATTCATATATAAATCATTACTCTGGAATTAGAGTTCCAATATGCATGCAACACGTTTAAATGTGAATTAAGGAAAAATCTTACTAGAGGTTTGAATGAAGTACCAGAAAGTTGCTTCATCCACTAACATAAGCTCCTCCAGCTATAACCAATCCTATGGTTGTTCCTGTTAATGACCTTCCCTATAGTGTAAAATAACCACATATTTAAACATCGGAATTGAACAGGAACATTTCTACTCTTGCATTGTACACTGGAGCTCAGTAGGGAAATCGTTCGATAGAAAGAAAAAAGAGGAAACAAAAAACCAAAAGTAACAAAAACTTTGTTACAGTGTGCGAGAAAGCAGCACATTAAGCGACTTATGAATCGACAAAAATGGTATATCGGAAAAAGGAATCTGAAATTAATAGTTTAAGCAAATAGCTATGCATGAAAGAAAAAAACACAATGACACTCGTTAATTCATTCAATGAACAAAAAGTTACTAAAACCAGAATAAATGGGTGCCTGCAATGACACTTTCTTCTCTAAATTTACACTCCAATCACTTCAGCATATTCATTTATCAACTTGAAGAATATAAATCAACAACTAAAAGTATAAATCAACAAAGTCTCATGGTTTGACTCTAGCAGCAAATACAAAAAATGAAACTACAGTCTCAAAACAAACCGCTACTCGGTCCCCAAGAATATATACATTCACAAATTCATCAAAGATTAAAAACCCAATGAAACAAAGACGAAAAGCTATACTGAATACAACAAAACTCAAAACACTGAACAATCCAAAAAGAAGCCATTTTCTCATATCAACCCAATCTCTCATATCGTGACCAGAAATGTAAAAATAAGTAAACAAGGAAAAGTTTACCTTTTTTGAGAAGTGAGGGATTTTTGGAGCAGTTTCTGATGACGACGAGGAAGAAGAAGAGCAATGTCTAACGCCACTTTGCAGGACTTGAAGTAACCCTTGAGAGCAAATTATCTGTAAGCACTCTCCTTGAAGCCATAGATCAAGAAACACTCGCTACCTAGCAGAATCTATCTTTTTATGTCAAACCACCCAAAAAACAGGGGTTTGTGGTGCTTGGTTTCAGAGGTGGAGAAAGAGGTTTTATCACAGAGAATGAGAGGCTGCGTTTTGGATCAACGGGTGTGGTTTAAGCACGAACCTATTAGAGACCACATCAGCAGAGTGCCCTGCAGCGTCCACCAACACAACAAATAAAGAGCATGGCCAGCATCAAACCAGCAGAACAACGACAGCAACAAACATCATTAATAACATGCCATACAGTGTAAACCAAACAACATATAAACAGGCTGTCAATACCACACTAACAACACAAATGCGCTGCAACCAAATGAATTATGTTTTGATTAATTAGTTGAGAGCCCCTTCACCATAAGAGACAAAATAATTTGTTAAGTAAATTGTATATAAGTAATATAATACATGACTACTATTTTTGAGCTGAATGCAAATAAGCTTATAAGCTTCTCATATCCTTCGTGTAAAAGCTCTTTTTATCATTTACTTTCTCCTTCAGTTTGTTAGATGGTACTAGAGCAATAGAAAGCTTTATCCATAGAGGCTTCATTGGAAGATCAATCTTCTTCAAACACACCACATAATCCAAACACCAACTATACACAAAATGCTAATCAATATTTAAACCTTCACAGTCACAACAATCCATTTCAGTTAGATATTGTCTAATTGGTGACAATCCAGTCATAATTTTGGTCACAGACGTACTCACTAGCAACAACTATGCAACATGGTCCCGTGCAATGCGAAGAGCTCTTCATGCCAAGAACAAATTAGCATTCATCGCAGAAACTATCAACTAGCCAAATGATCAAGAAGATCCTCTCTTTGATTTTTTTTGGTGATGTAATGACATGGTGGTTTCATGGCTCCAGAACTCTATTAGCAACTCTATCAGGTCTAGTATAACATTTGTCGACAGTGCTCGAGATGTTTGGCTCGACCTATAGGACAGATTCTCTCATCAAAATAGCCCAAGCATTTACCAGTTGTGAAAGAGTTTAGCTAACCTCTCACAATAAACTGATCCTGTGAATGTTTACTATGGTAAGCTCAAAACCCTTTGGGATGAAACATTGATTAATGATCCCATACCATCTTATAAATGCGGCACCATGAAGACTATATCTGAACATTATCAACGTGACTATGTTTTCCAATTTTTGATGGGTTTAAATGAGTCCTATTCTCCCATACAGGATGAAATCATGTTGCTTGACCCCATCCCCACCATTACTAGAATTTTCTCTATCATACAACAGTAAGAACACCAACATTAGCTTACCTCTAATTCCTCACAATATGATGCTATGGCTTTTGCCATTAGAAATCCCTCCTCCTTCACTACCAAGTTCCATCCCATTCTAAATACAAAAAGGAGAAAACCTACTGCACTCATTGCAAAATTACCAGACACACTTGAAACTTGCTTCAAAGTTGGCAATACTGAAGCCACTATATGTTCATATTGTAACTTCACTGGCCACACAATAGAAAAATGTTACAAGTTGAATGGCTACCTTTTTGGTCACAAATTATTCATTAAGTCCAGAAGTTCTCATGTTCCAGCAGCAGAGTCAATTTCCACTCCTATTACCAATATTATAGATATTAGAGACACTCGCATTGGTTTAACTAAGGAGCAATACACTCAGCTCATGGCTCTACTTCAAACAGGGACATCTACCATTGCTCATACCTCATTGTGACTCCATACACCTCCCACTCCTCATATACCAGGTATACACTACTGTTTAAATACTCACACACACGACATCCTTATCTCATCCTATACCTTGGATCATTGACACAAGCGCAACAAACCATATGGTCTGCTGCCTCTCCTTTTTCACTACCATTGTCTCTACTGCCTCTCATTTTGTTACATTACCAAATGGAACACATGTTCCTGCTACACACACTGGCATCATCTAGTTAACTCCCTCTATTTGCCTCACACAAGTTTGTTTATTCCTTCTTTTACTTTTAATTTGATCTCTGTCAAAAAGCCGACGACTAATCTTACATGTTCTATCATCTTTCTCTCTAATCTCTATGTTATTCAAGACCTTTTCTCTTGGACAACGATTGGGAGGGGTGAAGCGACGAATGGACTCTATTATTTTGTCAACACCAACATCTCCCCTTCTCTCCTGGCCAATATATTATCTCAGTTTTCTACAAATGCTGTTGCAGCTTCTGTTTCCCATCACCATATTGTTGGCATGAGAAGTTTATTAGGAATATAGTAGTTGTTTCATAATAGAAATCCAATTATATATAAAAAACAAATCAATCTTGTATATTAATACAGAAAAAATATATTCTGCTTTCTAAGAGGAGATTGTTGTCTATTTGAATTATAACTATACCTATATATATTTCCTCCAGAAGAATACAACACACATGAAAAACTGCGGTCAACAGAAACCATTATCTTTCTACATGGTATCAGAATGAAGGTTGTAGAATTGTAGAGTTGCTCAAACCACGAATCTTATACCACACAGTTCTCCTTATTATTCATTAAGCTAAATACTCATAAATAATATATGGCTAATCCCACCAGTATTATTCCACTTCCACCAAATAACACACTAATTATCATCCACCAAGATAACTCTGCATGCCTTACAAGTATCATCTTGAATGAAACTAATTATCTATTATGGTCACAACTTATGGAGATATGTATTGGCGCTCATAACAAAACTAGATATCTTACTAGTGAAACAAAGAAACCCAACCACGAAGATCCCACGTTTATAACATGGATCACTGAAAATTAAAAAGTGAAAAGCTGGCTTATTGATTCAATGAGTCCTTTACTCATGCAACGATTTATTCGTCTCCCCACAGCCAAGGAAATATGGGAGGCTGTATCGAAAACCTTTTATAACATATCAGACGAGACCCGTCTTTTTGAATTAAATCAAAAGTCCTTCTCTATCAAGCAAGATGGTAGATCATTGTCAGCATATTATAGTGACCTTATTGCTCTTTTTCAAGAAATTGATCACAAAACTGCTTCTCAAGAAGAAACAGTTGAAGGAGTAGTCTAGCTACATTCAGCAATGACTTGATTTCAAGTTCATATATTTCTAAGTGGACTTGATTATGATTTTGACCAAGTTCGTGGAGAAATATTACAGAAAGATCCAAAGTTGGACTTGGAAAGTTCTTACACATATGTGCGGAGAGAACTTCAACAAAGACAAACTATGGGGAGTTCTTGCTCCTGAGCACTCTACTATGATAGCAAATCAAACTCGATAAGGGCTTTCATCTGGGAAGAATCGCAATAATCAAACTGTTAGAAGATATACACATTTTATATATGGACATTTTGGTGAATCAGGACATTTAAAACAAAGATGTTATGAGATCATTGGCTATCTGGAGTGTTGGGATTTAAAAAAAAGCTAAGAAAAAAGTTTGCAGGGAAAGCTATGGTGACTGCAACTACCAATGAAGTTCAACTTACGGTTGAAGACAAATCACAACCTATAACTAATGTGGCTCACCCAGGTATTTGTGATAAGGAAAATGTATTCTCTACTACTTATAAGGATAATACTTGGATTATTCATATAAGTGCATCAGATCATATGGTTAGAAACTCTAGTTAGCTACAGTCCTTTAATTCGTTTATACATTCCTTTATCTCTATAGTTAATGGCAATACCTCTCTTACTATTGGAGAAGGGTCTATCATCCTGTCTAAAACTCTTACATTAAACTCAGTCTTCGTTGTCCCCTCTATTAAATATAACCTTTTATCAATCGGCCAAATTACCTTTGCACTTCATTATACCTTAACTTTTTGGCCTTTATTTTGTGTTTTTTAGGACATTCTAACTTGAAAGATTCTTAGTTATGGTGTTAAACGAGGCAAACTCTATTATTTGGAATTAACAGAGGCCAAAGGATAGAAATTTAGTCATGCATATCAAACTAAGAATTTGGATATAGATCATGAAACTATATGGATATGGCACTAATGATTGGGACATCTTTCTTTTGGATATCTTAGAAAATTATGGCCACATCTTTTTAAAGTAGTCAATGATTCAGAATTTTATTGCAATATTTGTAAAATGGCCAAAAGCCATCGTATTTCATATTTACCAAGTTTGAATAAAAGTTCAAAACCTTTTGCTATTATACATTCTAATATATGGGGCATTGCAAAAATTCTTTCCATTTCCAAAGCCAATTACTTTATCATGTTTATAGACGAATGTACGAGAATGACTTGGATATCTTTACTACACAAAAAGAGTGATTTTTTTACAGCTTTTCAGAAATTTCATAGTACGGTGGGAAGTAAATATCAGAAACAGGTTTGTATTTGGCAAACTGATAATGCCATGGAATTTATAGATACCTCTATTCAAAAGTATCTACACCACTTTGACATTTGACATCAAACTTCTTGTACTTATACTCCACAACATAATGGATTGGCGGAAAGAAAAAATACACATACTAGAGGTGGTTCATGCTTTCCTCTTTGGCATGCACATGACCCGGTTTTATTGGGGAGAAGCTATGAAATCTGCAATTTATCTACTCAATACAACACCCTTCAGAGTGATAGATTTTCAAACACCTATACAACGACTACAGTCCCTATTGTCCATTCCACATCTCTTAAATCTTGAACCTAGAATCTTTGGTTGTAGATCCTGTGTCCACATTCCAAAAGTTCTACGAACTAAACTTGATCCATATGCTAAACGATGTGTGTTTGTTGGTTATTTAGATTTACAGAAAGGCTACAAATGTTATGATCCTTAAACCAAAAAGCTACATGTAACCATGGATGTATCCTTCCATGAATCTGAACCATATTATTCTAAAGGACTTCCAACCACTACTTTTCAGGGGGAAAATTTTAATCAAGGAAATGTATTGCCAGAGGGTGGCAATAATGATGGCAATAATGAGTTTTTTGAACTAAAAGAAATAATTGAGAGGCTTAACAATAGTAGTACACTTGAGGAGTTACCTGGAGGGACAGAAGATGTTTTAGAACTAAAAGCAGTAACTGAAATGCTTGGAAGAAGTCACACTCGTGAAGAGTCACCAATAAACATCGAGTTGCCTCTGTTAACACCATTACCTGATGAATCCACTCAGAATGTTGAACCTCAGGTACTCTTAAATCCCATATCTAATGAGTTCACTGTTATTTCTAATAAAACTCTTGTCCCTCTTGAAAGTTTAGTTCCAAGATATTCATAAAGATCAAATAAAGGTATCCCAAAGAAACCATATGAAACTGATCCTAACATCACTATTAAATATCCAATCAACAATTATGTCTCTACCAATAGGTTATCTGAATCATATGCACTTACTCTGAATCAAATATCCAATGTTTCCATTCCTAATAGCATGCAGAAAGCTTTAACAAAACCTAATTGGGCCATGACTATAAATGAAGAGATGAAAGCTTTGCAAAAAAATTCTACGTGGGAACTTGTCTCATTACCTGAAGGAAAGAGAACAATCGGCTATGGGTATTCACTGTGAAACTCAAAGCAGATGGCAGCATTGACAGATATAAAGTATAGTTGGTTGCTAAGGGGTATACATAGAAATACGGGGTGGATTACTAAGAGACTTTTGCACTAGTGGCTAAGCTTGACATAATATGCATTTTTTTTTATCTCAAGCAGCAAATCGAGAGTAGCCATTAAAATAGTTTGACATTAAGAATGCATTCCTTAACAGAGACCTAGAGGAAGAAGCGTATATGGATTTACCATTAGGCGTAAAGTGCAGTTTTAAATCAAGACAAAGAGTGTAAATTAAACAAAATCATTATACGACCTAAAACAATCTCCTAGAGCTTGGTTTGGAAGGTTCTCCTCTGCAATGCGGACATTCGAGTATAAGTAGAGTGATGCTGATCATACTCTATTTATAAAACACAAAGGAGGGAAGGTAATAGATTTAATTGTGTATGTTGATGATATAGTATTGACAAGCAATGATCCCAGTGAAATGCAACTGTTACAAGAATATTTAGCTGCTGAATTCAAAATGAAGAGCCTTGGACAACTTAAGTATTTTTTAGGAATTGAAGTAGCAAGGTCAGCTTAAGGGATTTTGTTGTCATAACAGAAATATGTGATAAATCTATTTACAGAAACTGGAATGCTTACTTCAAACCAGCGTCAGCACCTATGGAAACTAATCACAAGCTCAAAATTCTTCCCCATCAAGTTCCAACAGATATTGGCCGTTATCAATGATTAGTTGGTAGGGTAATTTATTTAACATATAAAAGACCAGATATCGCATATGCTGTCAGCATTGTAAGTTAATTTATGCATGCCCCCAGCGAAGAACATATGGATGCAGTGAACCGCATCTTAAGATACTTGAAGGGTGCTCTAGGAAAAGGATTATTATCCTAAAAAATCGGTGTTTCTAGCATTATGGGATATATAGATGTTAATTGGGTAAGAGATCAAACAACTTGAAAATCTATGTTTGGTTATTTCACCTTCGTGGAGGGTAACCTCATTACTTGGCGAAGTAAGAAGCAAAAAGTTGTTGTAAGATCAAGTGCAGAAGCTGAATTTCGAGGCATAGCTCATGATGTATGTGAATTATTATGAATCAAACGTGTCTTGACAGATTTAGGGGCACAATACACACACCCTATGAGTCTACATTGTGATAATAAGACAGCTATTGCAATTGCACAAAATCCTATCTAACGTGATTACACAAAACATGTTGAAATTGATCATCACTTCATCAAGGAAAAGTTGGATAAGAATCTCATCAATTTTCTGTTTGTTCGATCAGAATATCAGTTAGCTAATGTACTTATAAAAGCAGTTTCAGGAAAGGCATTTTATGGAATAATTAACAAGTTGGGCATGCTTGATATTTATGCTCCAAGTTGAGGGGGAGTGTTGGCATGAGAAGTCTATTAAGAATATAGTAGTTGTTTCATAATAGGAATCCAATTATGTATAGGAAACAAATCAATCTTGTATACTAATATAGGAAAAAATATATTCCACTTCTTAGGAGAAGATTGTTGCCTATTTGAATTGTAATTGTGCCTATATATATTTCCTCCTTTGCGGAGAAGAATACAACACATGAAAAACTATAGTCTGCAAAAACCATTGTCTTTCTACACACACTAATGCCAATTTGTGGCACTGTTGTCTAGGACATCCATCGTCCCCTTTTATGTCTTCAATTGTAAACCTTATAGTCAAGAACAACATCTCAAATATTAGTAAACAACCTTGTTATATTTATCCTTTAGCAAAATTTCATCAATTGCCTTTTTCTTATAACAAGCAACATGCCTCCCAGCCTTTTGCCCAGCCTTTTAAAATTGTGTATTGCAATCTTTGGGAGCCATGTTCCATGCCTTTCTATGATGATTTCAAATACTTTCTGACCTTGGTCGATTGTTTCACTCGTAGCACATGGCTTTATCTCCTTCCCACTTAAGTTGACACTAAACATAACATAGAATCCTTTGCCAACTTAGTTGAAAACCAATTTAACTATAGGATTAAAATTTTATGCAGTGATAATGAGGGGAATTTCACATGAAAGAGTTTTTCTATACTAAAGGCATCATTCACCAAACTACTTGTGTTGAAACATCTCAACAAAATGGAATTGTAGAGCACAAATACCAACACCTACTTAATTTTGCTTGAGCTTTAAGATTTTAGGCCAATCTCCCTTTTCAATATTGGAGTGATTGTGTCTTGACTACCACATACCTCATTAATCGCACACCTAGCCCCTAGCTTAAAAACAAAAGACCATTTGAATTCTTATTCAACAAATCACCCTCTTATGCACATTTGACAGTATTCAGTTCTCTTTGTTTTACTTCCACTCTTTCCCGCTAGAGAACAAAATTTGATTCTCGTGGTTGCATTTTTGTTTTTCTTGGATATCCTTTCAGCATAAAAGGCTACAAATTACTTGATCTCTAAACCAATACCATCTTTATGTCTAGGGACGTCACTTTCCATGAATCAACTTTCTCATTTCAATCCTTACCTCATCACCTCTCTAATGATTCATCTGACCGCCTAACCTGTGTTTTTACTAGGCCTTTACTTGACACTCTTCTCAACCTTCAAGTGTGAAGGCAGTTGTGGCCGACGATGTGAAAGCGGCTGGCGGCCGGTGGCTGGACGGTTGAGCGGTGATAGCTGGTGGTTGCCTTCCTTAACCTTCTAGATTGAGTTTACTTTCAACAAATCTCCCCCTTAAACTCAATCGAGGGATGTCATTCCAAGCATGAATTTCAATATGATAAATACTTCTCTTTTCAATGGCTTGGTAAAGATATCTGCAACTTGATCATCTGTCTTGCAAGATATCAGCTCAACTTCTTTATTCTTTACATGCTCTCGGATAAAGTGATGACGTGTATCAATATGTTTACTTCTTTCATGATACACTGGGTTCTTTGCCAATTCAATTGCTGATCGATTATCGATATAAATCTCTGTAGGATTTTCTTGAGAAAATCCCAAAAACTTCAGCAAATTCCTTAACCATATTAAATGGCATACAGCTGAGTTGGCAGCAACATACTCAGCTTCACAACTTGATAACGTGACAATCGATTGCTTCTTGGATGACCATGTGAAAGATGTATCTCCCATGAAAAATACAAACCCTGTTGTACTTTTTCTTTCATCCAAATCTCTACCCCAATCACTATCTGAGTAGCCAGTAAGATTAAAATTTGTACTTGAGGTATAAAACATACCTTCATTTATTGTGCCTTTGATGTAGCGAAGAATTCTCTTGGCTGCATTCAAATGAGACTGGTTTGGCTTCTCCATATATCTGCTGATCAGTCCGACTTCGTAGAGTATATTTGGTTTGGTACATGTCAAGTACCTTAAACTTTCTACTAAGCTCTTGAAGTAAGTTGGATCAACATTTCCAACTTTACTTTTCTTCAATTCCACTCCATTCTCAATTGGAGTTGATACCGAATTGCAGCTTCCCATCTTGAACCTTTCAAGAATATCTTTGGCATAACCACTTTGAGATACAAAAATCCCTTTTTCTTTCTGCACCACTTCTAAGCCAAGAAAATGTGCAATTAGACCAATATCTATCATCTCAAACTCTTGGACCATGTTTTTCTTGAAGTCTTCGAACATAGTATGATTGTTGTCGGTGAATATCAAGTCATCAACATATAGGCACACAAATAATATGCTGTCATTTGCTTCTTTCTTCACATAAATTACATGTTCATATAGACATTTTTCAAATCCATTATCTTAAAAATACCTGTCAATTCTGGTATTCCAAGTACACGGAGCTTGCTTCAAACCGTAGAGGGCTTTCTTCAACTTGTATACTTTGCCTTCATTTTCAACATCAATGTATCCAAGTGGTTGTTCAACATAGATCTCTTCTTCTAGGAAGCCATTCAGAAATGCTGACTTCACATCAAGTTGATAGATCTTCCATCTATGTTGTGCAGCTAATGAGATCATCAGTCTGATTATCTTTAGCCGGGCTACTAGAGCAAACACTTCTCCATAGTCAATGTCTTCTCTCTGTTTGTAGCCTTTCACCACTAATCTTGCTTTGTATCTTTGCATTTCTTCTTTTGCATTCTTCTTTGTCTTGTAGACCCATTTGACACCTATTGCTTTCTTGTTTTCTGGTAGATAGGTAAGCTTCCACGTATCATTCTTCTCAATGGCATGTATTTCTTCATCCATTGCTTTTATCCACTTCTCTTCATTGATAGCTTTATTGAAGCTAAGTGGGTCATTATCTGCAAAAAAAACAAAATAAAGTTGTATCTTCCATTACTTGAGTGGCATCATACAGCTCTTCTAGATTTCTCATCCTTCCTGGTCCTTCTGATGAGGATTCTGATGATGGTTCTGGTAATGATGGTGTTGATGATGATTCTAGCGTGTTTCTCCTATTGAATACAGGAAATCTGTGTACCGGATTTTGTGGCTCATCTTCTGGTATTATTGAACCTTCTGCAAGTACTATTGGTACTTCTTCATCTTCAAGGATCAAATCAGTGCTGATCCATTTAACTGCTTCTTGGTCATCATTCCATTGCCAAGTTTTATCTTCTTAAAAAATAACATCTCTACTCATAATTACCTTCTTGGTGATGGGATTATACAGCTTGTATCCCATTCTTCTCTCACCGTATCCGACAAATATGCATTTCTCATTTTAATCATCAAGTTTGGTCCTTCTTGCATCTAGGATCTTTGCATATGCCACACAACCAAAGACTCGAATATGAGTAACACTTGGTTTATGACCATTCTATGCTTCTTGTGGAGTGACAGCTTGCAAACTTCTGGTTGGGCAGCGATTCAGCAAATATACTACATATGATACAGCTTCAGCCCAATATTGCGTGGGCAACTTCTTTGCTTTGAGTAGACTTCTTGCCATATCAAGAATTGTTCGATTCTTCCTCTCAGCTACACCATTCAGCTGTGGTTTATAAGTTGGTGTTGTTTGATATCTGATGCCTTGTTGTGTACAAAAGGCTTCAAAGTCATTTGCTGTATATTCTCCACCTTGATAAGATCTCACGGTTCTAATCTTATAGCCACTTTGCTTCTCAACAATTGCTTTGAAATCTTTAAAATAATTGAACACTTCTGACTTCCCCTTCAAAAAATATACCGATGTCTTTCTACTAAAATCATCAATGAAAGTGAGAAAATACCTATTTTATCCATTCGATATAGGCTTTATAGGACCACACACATCTGTGTGCACTAACTCCAGTGGCTTATTTACTTTCCAGTTGACTTCTTTGGCAAAACTGGATCTGTGATGTTTGCTGAGGACACAACTTTCATAAACTTTATCTGGATGATCAATGTGGGGCATACCTTTGACCATCTTTTTGCTTGCTAGCATCTTCAGACTTGTGAAATTCAGATGTTCAAGCCTCAGGTGCCAAAGCCATTCTTTACTGTTGGTGATGACACTCAAACATTTTGCTGCATCATATTGAATGTTTAAAGAAAACATCCTATTCTTGAATGACACTCAAACATTTTGCTGCATCATATTGAATGTTTAAAGAAAACATCCTATTCTTGGACATTTTTACATAGGCAATTAATCTCCCATTGTAGTCTATAATTGTTAGATGACAATTCTTCATAAAAAGTGTATAGCATCTCTCCAAAAGTTGACATATGCTTACCAAGTTCTGCTTTATGGCTAGGACATAGTAGACATCGACGATGTGGTTATGATCGCCATTCTTCAACTTGATTGGGATGTTGCCTTTACCTTTGAATGTAACTTTTAATGTATCTCCAAAAGTGACAAAACCTTATATGGTCTCATCTATATCACCAAATAAATCTCGTTGGCCACACATGTGATTACTAGCTCCAGAATCAAGATACCAAATATTCTCTTGATTCTTGTCAAGTCCTTATTGGACAAATAATACAGCTGTTCCTCTACTGTTGACATCCTCTTCTGTATAGTTGACACGCTCATGTATCTCTAGTGGAGCTTTCTTTTGACATTCAGTGCTATAATGCCCAAATTGATTGCAATTATAACACTGAATATGCCTCTTGTCACGGTTATTGTAACCGCCTCCTCTTCCTTTAAGAGTGAATGCTTGTTGTCCTCGACCTCCTCTAGTGGTGTTTTTACCACCTTTTCCTCTAAAACCTGTATTCCAAGAACCTCTACCTTGAAATTGTTGAAATCCTCCTCGTGTTTGTTGACTTCTTCCTCGAGTAGTGTATCCACTTGTTGAAGTATCCCCTTGCTCATATTTGTCTTTGAGAGACAATTTTGCTTGTAAGACATGCTCAATTGCCTTATCTCCATTTCTTTTTACAATCTTCTACTCATGAGCTTGCAAAGAACTCATAAGTTCATCCACTGTTAACTTGTCCACCTCTTTGGACTCTTCAATAGCGACAACAACAAAATCAAATTTTGGATCTAGAGATCTCAAAATTTTCTCAGTAATTCGAGCACCTGAAAGAGCTTCTTCATTTCTTCTCATCTGATTGACTATCATCATAATTCTTGTGTGATAATCAGAAATGGATTCTGAGGACTTTATTTGTAACAATTCAAATTCACCTCGTAAAGATTGGAGACAGATTTTCTTTATTCTGTCAGCACCTTTATATTTTTGTTGATGAGCCTCCCATATTTCTTTTGATGTTTCTGTGGAAGTAATGATTTCAAATGTCGCTTCATCAAGACCTTGATAAATGATGGTCTTTGCTTTGTTGTCTTTCTTTCTATTGGCTTTGAGGACTTGCTTCCGTACCTCTGGTAAAACATCTTCTGATTCTTTAGACTTTGGTTCATCATAACCATATTGCACAATGTCTATACACTCTTGTGAACCAAGGAATGCCTTCAATCTGATGCACCAACTATCATAGTTGTCTTTGGTTAACTTTGGGATGAGTGTTTGTGCATTTTCTATACTCATTTTGCTCTTTAAATGACTATATCACCTTTTGGGAGTTGAATTTGGCAAAAAGGACACTGTAGATGGATTTGGAATGGTCCAAATAGTAGGGAATCAGTCTGACTTTGTAAAAAACGGGTCCCAAATGGGGTGAACCGGTCCAAAAACCAATTCGGGTGGTTTGTTGGGTTGAACCGGGAATATTCCAAGGATTATTCCTTTTGGCTTGGCTTCAGAATATGGCTTGGAGCTTGGCTCACTGCTTGGCTCGGTGCAGCTCAAATATGGCGCGTGTGTGGCTCACTCGTCTTCTTCCTCGGGGCGCGTGAGCTACAGTGCTGAAACTTCAGACGGAGAGTGTGGTCCACCCCGTGCTCCGATTGATCTGATTTTTGCACCGTTGAGTTCGTATTGATGAGCTCTACACTTTGGAATGATCAAAACTTGTTTTTGATAACTTTGAAAATTCAGATATTTCCCAAAAATATCTCTGTTTTCTGACGAACGGAGCTCTGATATCAATTGTTGGTGGGAGAAACCACTTGTGGTGGCTTTGAAAAACTCGGAGGGGATAAAACACACTCTTTTATTTCAAGAACAAAGCTTACAATTATATAAACAAAAGTTTACAACAACCCCTCTCTCTTTCTCTCTTTCTCTCTAGTGTTTCTCTCAATCTCTCCACACATAATTGCATAAGTTTAACTGCCTATTTATATACGAAATCAAAACAAGAAAAATTCAACCTTCAAGTGTGAAGCGGTTGTGGTCGACGGTGTGAAAGCGGTTGGCGGCTGGTAGCTGGCGGCCGGTGGCTAGACGGTTGGGTGGTGACAGCTGGTGGTTGCATTCCTTGACCTTCTAGATTGAGTTTACTTTCAACAAAATCACACCTACCTTCTGGCAAATCAGCCACTGACTGCGAGTATGTTTACAAGACTAAATTCCTTGTTGATGGAACTATTGAGAAATTGAAAGCCAGACTTGTTGCCAAGGGTTTCAAACAGAAGGAAGATATTGATTACACCGAAACTTTCTCTCCTGTCACAAAACTTGTTACTGTTAGGGTCTTACTCTCCATTGCAGCAATCAAAGGATGGTGTCTCTAACAATTTGAAGTTAACAATGCCTTGCTTCACAGTGACTTGAAAGAAGAAATATATATGCGCAAACCACCTAGTTATTCTGTAGGTGGGGCCAATAAAGTCTGCAAACTTCTCAAAAGTCTATATGGACTCAAGCAAGCCTCACGCTAGTAGTATTCTAAATTTTCTCTTTCTCTCATTGCTTTTGGTTTTACACAATCCAAAACTGATTATAGCCTATCTACTAAAGTGGATAACAATCCGTTTACTGCCTTATTGGTTTATGTTGATGATATGATTGTTGCTGGCAATTGTTCCTCTTCCATCGCCTGCCTTAAATCCTTTCTACACAAACAATATAAAATCAAAGACATTGGCTACTTATGCTACTTTCTTGGCTTAGAAGTTGCTCGATAATCCAAAGGTATTCATTTATGCTAGAGGAAGTATGCCTTAGACATCTTGGCTGATTCAGGAACCTTGGCCAGCAAACCCCTCAAGCTGCCTCTCGAGCAGAACTTTAAGCTCAGCAAAACATTTGGAGCTCCTTCATCAGATCCCAGCTCATATCGTCGTCTTGTTGGTCGTCTTTTGTACTTCACGATTACTAGGCTCGATATTTGTTATCCTGTCTAGATCCTCAGTCAATATATGGATACACCTACCAGCATACATCTAGCCACAGCTTATTGTGTTCTTCGATACATTAAATCTGCAGCTGGACAAGGTATTTTATTGCCTTCTTCCTCACATATTCAACTCAAAGCATTTTGTGACTCTGATTGGGCTTCCTGCCCTAACACTAAGAGATCAGTCACGGGTTATTACATATTTCTTTAAAACTCTCTCATTTCTTGGAAATCCAAGAAACAATCTATTGTCTCCCGCTGATCAGCTAAGGACGAATACTACTCTATGGCTTCCACTTGCTCAGAATTAACTTAGCTACGATATCTCCTCTAGGACCCCTGTCTTTCTCATCCTCAAGCTATTCAACTTTATTGTGATAACCAAGCTGCTCTTCACAGCCAATCTAGTCTTTCACGAACGGAGAAAGCATATTGAACTGGACTGTCATCTCATTTGTGACAAGATACAAGCCGACCTAATCACCACTGTTATATTGCTTCTCACAAACAGCTAGCAGATATTTTTACAAAAGCTCTCCCTTCTTCTATTCTATAACAGCATCTGTCCAATATGGGAATAGTTAATCTCTATTCTCCATCTTGTGAGGGGATATTAGAGACCACATCAATAGAGTGCCCTACAGCGTCCACTAACGCAACCAATAAAAAGCATGGCCAGCATCACATTAGCAGAGTAACAGCAGTAACAAACATCATCAAAAGCATGTCATACAGGGTAAACCAAGCAACAAATAAACAGGCTGCCAGCACCACACCAGTAGCACAAATATGCTGCAACCAAATGAATTATATTTTGATTAATTAGTTGAGGGAATGCAAACAAGCTTCTCAAATCCTTCGTGTAAACATCATTTACTTTCTCCTTTAGTTTGTTACGAAACCTTTGCCTCGCTTTTAAAACTGGGTGTAACCTCTATCTTCCTCACTCCTTTGTTTCAACAATGGAAGTTTGATTATTGATGGAATTCTTTTCTTTGTTCATATTATAGAAAATCCCCAAAAATCTTTAGCTTTGAGTGACAAATTTATCGTATGTTCCTCACATTTCATCAATTAAGACTAATGTAACTGAATGGTAAGCAATTGTTCGTGATTTTATAAAGTACACAAAGGACCGTATAGATTACATAAAGTACTGCAAGAAAAAACAACAGTAAGAGCGAAAAACTGTGTCCCGAATCACGATTTGTTGATATAATCCACGTTGTTACCATTTAACTTTCCTCGAAGTTGGAGTATGCTTTTCTGTTTCCTTTTCCTTTCCTTTTTTAATTCCTGCTAAATAAAATGTGTTCATAGGTCCAAGTCATGTATTGATTATATTCCCCTAAAAGCAGCGGAAATTATGGAAGCAAGTGTTCGGATCACAGTCACTGCCTACACCCACATGTTATAATGACTGCCTAGATTTTTTTACCCGTACTATCTAGTATAATGGTTTAGTTTTTCTAAATATAAAAAAGATATTTAAATCTTCATGATATAAGTGAATTCTAGTTAATTTAATTAATTAGCAATCCAAAATAAAAAGAAAAAAATAATTTAAGGTATAATAGCCTGTTGAAGAATAAAATAAATAAAAAATAAAAAAATCAAAGTTAAATTGAATTAATCTTTGGAACCGGTAACTTTAGCCATAAAACTAAAATGGTCATATGAAATGAAAAAAAATCTTAAACAAATTTGTTAACTATCAATAAATTAAAAAGAAAATAAATAGTAATCAAGATAATAAAAACCAAATTTGATATAAAAACTAATGAAAGAAAATAACAAGGAACTTAATAAAAAAAAGATAGAAAGGAACAATGAAAATAATGATTGGATTAAAAACAAATGAAATAAAATGTCAAAGAAAAAAATTGAAAGAAAAAAATTAAGAAAAAAATAAAAAAAAGAGCAATTAAAAAAATAAAGACTATATACAAAAAAAATGAAAAGAAAAAAAATGTTGAGAGAAAAAGTTGAAATAAAAACAAACCAAGAAACGGATAAAAAAACAACAATCAAGAAAATGAGTACTATATTTGATATATAAATAAAAAAAATCAAATGGAAAGAGATGAAACTAAAAAAAGAATCCAAAACAAAGAAAGACCAATTAAAAGAAAGAGGATTATAATTGATTTTTTTTTCAAATTAATTCCATTTTTACTTTTAGTTGAATACAAAATCAAGCGATTAATTAGGGGAAAATAATGTCAATGCCTGTTGATTTTTTATACCATTATTTTTCTTTATCAAAATAATGTTATTTTTATTTCTTGCATAATAAAAAAATTCAATCAACCTTGGTAACTTTGATCATTCGACCTAACTCGTCACTTGAGAAATGATATCCTGGTAGCCCTGTGTAACTGAACTCTTAATTTTTTTTTCATCATCTTAAATTTTTTTTTAAAAAAGTTAGATCACACATCATCTAATTTGCCTAGATTCCAATGATTGTGGCGGCTGGAAAATCATGGTTTAAGTTGTTTTGACAAAAAAACTCATTTTTAAATTTATTTTTTACTCAAAATACCTTAGAAACTGTGATAAACATGTCTATAGCCTTAAAAAAAAACCAAAACAATTGTCCTAAAGACCAAAATTAACCCGAAATAAAAAATCAACTCAAACTCATATATGTTTTCTTAATGAACTTTAAAGGTAAAAATAAATAAATATTAATATGAACTCCCCCCATTAAATAGAACGATGTGACATAAAAATTGTTTGTTTTGGTGGTTTACATTAGTGTCAACGACATGTTTCTCTCTTTATTGTTAGAATTTGATTACCTTTCTCTCTCATCTCTCAACTAGGGACAACAGAATAACAAAAATAAATTTTTATATCAAAATTAAATTTAAAAAATATTGAGCCATTAAAATTATATAATCTATGTTATTTTTTAAGTTTGAAGCTGAAGGTGTATCTTTTGCAAAACTTATGACATGCCACCATTATTTAATGCATTTTTCATTTTGGTCACTTGTCTTTAAATCCCACCCTTTCATAAAAAAATCAAAATCAATAGGTTTTTAATTATCATTAAATTACTCAAAAAAATTTGAGGACCAAATTTAAAAAACAAAATTTTGTGCATTCTATCCAAAGTAATATGTGAGAGGATGAACAAGGCACTTCTACATGGTGAAACATCCACACCTTTTAGATTTATACTTAATAATTAGTCAAAGTAGCAAAGGCTTTTTTCGCCTATATATTTTGAAGTTGTAACTATGCCATTAGAAATTTAAGAGTGTGTTTTAGATTATAATGAAGGTTGCTTTATAATATGCTTTTTACATCAAAATGATAAAAAAATATTAATTTAAAGCTAAAATAAAAATTCAAAAGCATGGTTGAATTTCAATGCGAAATAGTTTAGCCATTTAGCCCTATATTATTCTAATCTAATTACCATCATTGATGTATATTATATATGCTTTAATTTCTTGTTCTTGAACATTATTAGATTCTCTATACACTAGTGTTTTCATTCTTTGCAATAACTAAGGTATTAGTTCATGTATAATTTAGTTAATTAGACTTGACAAATTAAGAACTATAATTACCTTTCATGGCTAATTAATGAACTTGTAAAATGAGAATATTGAATTGCATGCCTTCCATAAGAGATATGAAAAAGAAAGCCAAAATATAGGTTAATTGCATTAGACAAAAGCTGTTTGAAGATTCTTAATCAACAAGATCCTGGACAAGGATCATTATCTTGTTACAAGTTAGCACACCAAAAATTTAAACATGATGATTATGATTATCATCCTACTTGTTTTGGCTAAGCTTTAACACCCTTACCCTCACTTTCACTAAGTATAAATGAGCTACCTTCCATGTTTTTTTTTTACCTCAATATAATACCCTTACCATATATATATATCTCAATGAACTTTTTTAGTTCTAAGATAAAATGGCACCTTATATTACCTAGCAGACATCAAATTTTCTATGTAGAGTAGAGTCATCATTTTATTGCCAATGGTTAATTTCTTTTTACATGTCACCACAAAAGGTATGGTTAATCACCAACTCCTCCATTAATGACACAAGTATTATAACCAGTGATGAGCATCAACTTTTCTATCAATGGTGCAACAACCAATAACTCACCACAAGTTATCTACAACCCCACTCTTCATGGCACTTGAAACATCACTCTCCATAAAGTAAGATGACATGATTAAGATTTATAAATATTTTGGGTCACCAATTAAACATTTAAACTAGGCAAGTTGATCCAATAAGCTCAAATATAACACATGACTTTTCTTATGTTATTTTTTTTTTAATTTTCTATACATTATTTCCCTCATACAACTTATTAACTTAAATATTGAAGGATTCTTTATTCTAACTATGGACTTATTTTTTGCAGGAATAACCAAGTTCAAAGATAATCCACATTTAAGTTCACACACTTTAACCTAATAACTAGTCATAAAAAGCCCAATCCAATCCTTATAACTTCTTCAATATACAATGACCAATTATACATGACCATAAGATGTAATCCAAGTAATAATTATAGTCCTTACCAAACGCAATAAAAAAAGAGAAAAAATTTTTAGTGAAGGGCTTGATCATTTACTTATGAAATGTTGCATATTAGAGTATTACTAATGATGTGAACCTTATGGTTATATGGTCATGCAATCACCAATAAAGAATGAAATATGATTATGGAAAGCCAAAAGAGTTTTAGTAGGAGTGTAACATATATAAACATATCCTAAGGTACCAACACTATTGAAATTGAATTGAATGACACCATGAAGCTAATTAATTTTCAATAAGTTAGTTTTAGTTATTTCAAGAACTAAATGATATAAGAATCACTCTTACACATTAAATTGAGAAAACTTTATAATTATTATTGATCAAAATGTTTTTGAAATTTAGGCTTATAAGAGTTTAAGTACTTCTAAAAAATTAACCATAATGGATTTACCCTTATGGATTGAATTGATCCATTTACAAAACTAACTCAAAACCCATATTAGCAAGCCAAAACCCTAATTCAAATAAGCCTTAGATTCTATTTAAAAATAAAGTATTAATTATGCCTAAAAAAGCCTTTGGCTATAGCTGAAATAATAAAAATAAAACTCGTAAATTAATTTCTTATGTTGTTATGACATGACCAAAAGATTGATGTTTTCTCTCAAATATATGAGTGTCGAAGTAATAAATAACCTGGCAAGACCGGGGTCGAACCAGAAAAAAGTTTAATTGTATAAATTATAGATAACAATAATACAACAACAATAATAAAAATAACAACAATAATAATAGTAATAATAGTAATAGTAATAGTAATAGTAGTAATAGTAGTAGTAGTAGTAGTAGTAGTAGTAGTAGTAGTAGTAGTAGTAGTAGTAGTAGTAATAATAATAATAATTATAGAAGAAGAAGAAGAAAAAGAAGAAGTTGATGAGAACTTTGAGATGAAAGATTAATATAAGGATTAAACAATGATAACAATAAATGTTAAGGTTAGAGGATCTAGTAATGGTATGTTAAATAATTATAGTAAAAACTCTTATTATTCAATTGGAAACTACACGCAAATGAGGTTTCAATCAGATTATAAATTGTTAATATGATTATATTAGTTATCATATTCAATTAATGTTAATACTTGTAAATATTGTTAGATATTTATGATTATAACTTATTTAACAACAAATCAAGTTCCTTTCATAGCTCAAGTGTTGGTTATACCATACAGTATAGGCTATGAGAGTGTCATGTATTTGTTGTATCAAGTGTTATATAACATAAATCTAGATTAGTCATTTAACAAGAAAAGTATTAAAGAGTGAACAAGATAACAAATATAAAATATGTTAGTATCAAATATTAAAGTTCATATTAAGTTTACACTATTAGTGTAACCTTTTTACCTTGACATAATAAACTTAGCTAAATATTATGAAAGAAAGAAAAATAAATAAACAAAATAAGAACATAAATAAGTAAAGAAAAAGAATTGAAAGACATAAACTTGATATTAATAAAAGCAAAACTTAAGCATTACAAAAATACAAAAAGAGAAAGCAAGAGCTTGGAAAATATCTTCTTTCATGATCTTGATCTGGAAACCAAGATATCTAAATGCATGGAAAATATCTTCTTTTATAGGCTAAAATTGAGAATTATTGATTTGATGACTAATAGATGAGTGAGTGGACTTGACTTGGTGACAATCCTTATCTTCTCTTGTCTGCCCAAAACATCATTGATAACATTAGAATTAAAACCATTTTAAAAAATAAAAGTTATAGGAAATTATCTCAGCTTTTCAAAAAAAAAATGGTCATTTGGACTTCTAGAACTCCAGATATAGGTCAAACGCTAAACAGTGGACAGGCTGTAGGATATATTCAAACTTCTTTGTTGTTGCTATAATTTAGACTTGAAAATAACCTCTTTAAATCTTAAGCTCCATATAAAAATTATAAGCCTATATCTTACCTTTCTATCCATATAAAGTAGACCTAAATGTAAGATATACAACTCTAGATATGACCTAATTACCGAACAATGTTCTGATTTGGATTGCACCAACATCTCTTTTCTAAGTTTGGCCATCTCTTTGTCCTTTTAAGTTCATTTTTTAAACTCATTAATTAATCCTTTCACTTATGTGATAAACTTGTATTTAAAATGAACATTTACCATAAATTAAATGTATCTTATATTATTAGATATGTTGTTATAAAACATGTTTTAGTTAAAGAGTTATTGATACTTCAAGTGCAAAATGATAATATAAAACCTTGATAAAAATACACTTTTAAGTGCTAATCATGTTGTAAGAAGAGAAAAAGAAGAAAAAAACAATACAAGTCTGATATAAGACTTATTTATTGACTATAATACCACCCAATAATCTTAAAAACTAGTCTATCATTAAATACCATCAGCTTTCTTTCTTTATGTAGTTAGGATGAATAATAAATTCTTGTAATAAAAGGATTTTTAAACATTAATGAGTTCTTGCCATACTTAAAAATTATATTGCAACCCATTAAATATCCTTATAGAACTAGAAAATTCTAAAAACAAGCTACCACATCCTTGTAGAAAAAAGAATAATCTTTAAATAGAAAGTCCATAAGTAAAAAATAAAATAAATAACAAAACCTGTGTAACTTGTTTTGATTTATGTCACAAGGCCTTTTTGAACTCCAGTTCATCTGAAAGTTTACCTTAATAATATTCCAGGAAACTTTTGGTAAATTTTAAGGCTGATCTAAGGGTTGGATTGATAATTATGATTATCATCATGAAACTAGACAATAAGCACAATTATGCTAGAATTTAAATTTCCTTGTTTAACCATTTCTTGGGTCATATTAGCTTACATGTTTTCAAGAAGAAAAGAAATTAAATAGTGTAGAGATTAACCTAAAGTGACTTGATTAATTTGATAAATCCAAAGACAACCTGAAAAACAAAAAAGTAGTATGACTATTTTTTTTAAAATGATATCTTTTTTATAAAAAAAATATTAAAATGATAATATATTGGATTGACGAAGGTCAACCTAGGTTAACATGTAAAATCGATGACCTAGGTTATGAGACTTTGATAACATTATATAAAACAAAATAAAAAATATTTTGAAGCTCATTTCTTAATCAACTCAATGTTTAAGGATGAAATTGAAAAGGAAAATCAATTATAAAAATGATAAAAAAATGACATGTGTTAAACCTTGGTTAACCTATCAAACATAGATAATAAGATTAGGATAACTCAATAGAAGGAACATCAAAAGAAATTATAAAGCACAATTCCTAATCAATTCAATGTTGAACAATTACATTGAAAAAAAAAATCAATTAAAAGGGATAAAAAACTCAAGTCAACTCAAGTAACCTGTGACTCGAGTTATGAGATTAGGATAACTTTATAGAAAGAAAACTAAAAATAAACTATGAAACTTAATTTCAAATCAACTTAATATTTAATGATGAAATTGAAAAAAAAATCAACTATAAAAAATGATAAAACAATATAGTCAACTGAGTTAACCCATAAAAGTTATGATCCAAATCATGAAATTGAGATAACCTTAAAAAAAATAAATTAAAATAAATTATAAAGCTAAATCCATAATAAATTCAATGTTAAAAAATAAAATTAAAAAAACAAACTAATTTTCCAAAGAACAATACTTAGTGAGCACGGACCAATGGTTACACCTCTTTAATTAGTAACCTTTAATCATTAGATTGAAAATACCTTATTTGAAAATCCACAGAGCCCTAACCAATCAAATATTGAAGGCTGAAATTGAAAAAATAATCTTAATTATGTAAAAGGATCCAAAATAAAAATATCAATTAAAAGAACGAGGATCAAAATTAAAATAAAAAATATTTTTTATTTTTTACTAAAGGGTGAAATTGAAAAGAAAAATTAATTCAACCAAAAGACAAAAAAAATCAAAAAATAAGGATCAAAATTTAAATAAAAAATAAAAATAAAGTTTGACTTGAAAAGTGAAATTGAAAAGAAAAATTAATTAAAAAATACAAAAAAAATAAAAAGAATGAGGAACTAAATTGAAAAAAATAACATATCACAAACTAGGATGGAATGATGAAATTAAAAACTAATTAAAATTTTATAAAAAGGCTAAGATAGAAAAAATAAAAATTAAAAGAATAAGGATCAAATTTGATATCTTAATAAATTAGCGGACAATTCTATAATTTCGCATGATTAGTATTATTTTCGAGAGAAGAAAAAAAATGAGAGGAGAAGAAAATAGGCTATTGTCATCGCACCACCACCCAATGTTGCCATGCCATGTCCTAAAAAATGAGAGGATAATAGGATATTTCTAGTAATACAGTGAAAGATGATGTGCAATCATTATAAGGCTTCACACGTGGTGCTCGAAAGGTGCTGGCATGTCCAACATGTTTATGCAAGTAATGAACATGCCAACCATCTTTTTTTAATAATATTTTATATTTATTAAAATAAAAAATTACCTTTAAGTTAACCTAATAACAATAAAAGGAACCAATTTGAAAATACTAAAAAGCCTTGGATGATAGGATACACAATTTTGTTTTCAAGGATATTTTGGTTGCTTCATTGTGTTTTTAAAATGCAAAAATACTTGTTTGTCCATGATCAATTTAGTAATGACTAATTGGCATCATGAAAAGATCTCAATGCTCTTAATAGTAAATTCATTCATTTTTTGTGAAAAGAGCAACATCTTTATTACATTGTTCTAGTAAACAAAACTTATAAGTCTAAATGAACAATGTTTTTCCAAGTAATATATTGTCTTATAAAAATACTAGCAATACATTCTTATACAATTAATATAGGATGAGTTCATTGCACACAAGTTAATAGAAAAGCGAATAAAATATTATAATGAGTAGTATTGCTATAGGTTATCACTAGATAGGTTTCTCGAGTTATGTTGTGGGTCGAGTCAAATTTTTTCTAATATAAAAAGAGAATGCTTGGATGATGATAACATTTTTAAAAGAGAAAGAAAATCCTAGGTCCCGAGTCATTGATTTGAATGAATTCAATAATATAGGTTAATTTAATATTAATAAAAAAAACCAACGACAATCAAAAGCCAAAAAAGAAATGTCAATGACTAATTAAAAAAATTAACACTTGTCAATATCAATATTATGAAAATATACCTTTTGAATATTTTAAAAATGTCTCAATGATTTTATTTAATAACAAAGTAAAAATTGAATGAGAACAAGATAATATCAAAGAGAAAAATGAAAAAATCCAAAGCTCAATTACTAGTAAATCAAATATTGAAAGAAGAACTAAAAAAAAAAAACTTAAGTTAACATGTCAAATTTACAGTCTAATTACAAGACTAATATAACCTCATATAGAAGAAATTGAATAAAATAATGGAGATAAACTTTTAAGTAAACTAAATGATGAAAGGTAAAACTAAAAAAATCAATATAAAAAAAAACATCAAGAAACAAATTAAGTTAACCCAAGTTAACTTGATAGATGTTTAATCTAAAACATGAATTTGAGATAACTCTATAAACAAAAAAAAAGCAAAATAATCATGAAGCACAAGACCCAATTGTCTAACGTTGAAAGATGAATTTGAAAGAAAAATTAAAAAATAACTTAAAAAATAAAAGTTAAATTGAGTTAATTTTTGAAACCTGTGATCTAGACCGAGATTACCCAAAAAATAAAAAAAAATGAAAAAATCAATAAGCAAAATTTCTAATTATTCAAAATAAAAAAATAAAAAATAGAACCAAATATATTATTAAAACAAAACAATGAGGGACTAAATTGGAAAATAATATAAATCAAGAAAAAGGAGAAAAATAACAAAAATAAATAGCAATCAAAAGAATGAAAACTAATTTAGATAAAAAATTAAATAAAATTAAATGTTAAGAGATAAAATAAATAAATAAATAATAACAATAAAAAAATAAGAGCTAAATTGGATAGAAAATTAAATGAAATAAAATATTTTGTGATGAAATTGAAAATAAAAACAACTTAAAAATACAATAAATGTAAAAAAATAATAAAAAATTGTAATAACGAAGAGTTAAATAAATATAAAATAATAAGAAATATTTAATTTTTAAAAGGGATCACATGAAATATAAAGGAAGGAGAGAGGATGGCACGACGCCCTGCCACAGCTCCATTATGAGCACTTGTACAAATAAAAAAACAAACCTAAAAATATTTTCACTCGAGTGCTGCTGCATCACCTACCTATTCCTTCAAGCACCCTTCACCAATATAAACATAGATTTTGTTGAAGACAAGCTTAAATCAGATTAGAGAAAGGAAGTTGTCTTAGTGGTGTGCATCAGTTCAATAAGTATGCCCATTTTATAGCTATTAACCATCCGTACACTCATCTGTCGTTGCTAAAGCTTTAATGGACGCCATTTACAAATCGCATGGGTTACCTGCTGCTGTAGTTAGTGTTAGCGATGCTGTGTGTGTTTTTAAACCAGTTTTGGAAGCACCTATTTTCCTTTCAAGAAGTGGATTTATGTTATTCGTCTGCTTATCACCCACAGTTGATTGAAGAATAATCTAACATCAGCTCAATATAGAATGACTCAGTTAGTTAATAAGGACATTCAACAATGGTGACTTAAGTCTTCTTCAAGCCGCAGCCATTGATAGAAAACAATAGCTCATAGATGTTAACAAAAACTGGCATCTAAGTACTATGCTCCTTACCAAGTGGCGGAGAGGATTGGTACGATAGCTTATAAGTTGGACTTACCAACTTACTTCCTCCTGCAACTTTTCGTCTTGTGTTTCATGTGTCTCAGTTGAAGAAACAGTAAGGAAACAAGAAGGTGCATGCATCCACAAGCTGCTTTGGGCAGAAGGATAGTGAAAAAGAACAAACAAGCTGCTACGTAGGTGTTAATACCATGGGAAGGGGCGTTGTCACAATTTTAAACTTTGGACGAGAAGATCAAGCAACAAAGAGTAAGAAGGAAGTAATTTGTGGAAATAAAATGACCGTTGGAAACATATATGAGAATTCAAATGTAATCAAAACGCATGTTCGGTTTGTAAATGATGCGCAATGTTTTAATTAGCCATCAAGTGGTGCCACATGTGGCTATTGTTGAAGCAGTAAAGAAAGAAACGTTAGTTTTTCTAGAAGTGATTCCCAAGCTTACGCTCATACATATACAAAAAACCTGTAATAGAAAGAACATGGAACCTGTGGCATTCTCTTCTCTCCTTACCTGGAGATTCATTGTTCTTCTTCTTCCACTAAACACGCACCATCCCTTCATGTGTTAATACCTTACTTTCGCCCCCATTCCTTCATCAAGCTTCATTAAACACTATCATCATCTTTAGTGTTCATCCAAGTTGGCACCCTCATTTTGAAACTTGCATCAGTCTCACTTCATTTGGTGGACTGTGGGATCCAGTTATTTTATAGGTGTAATTTCTATCAATTTTGATAATTTTCACATTATATATTATTTAATAATAAAAAGACAAAGGCGATAAATTATATGATTTTGATATAAAAATCATGTAACATAGCTACCAAATTGAAAAATTGTTAACATACATGTGAAATTGATTTTTTTTTTAAGAAATACATGATGCAAAGATATCAGGCCTTGCTTTTTGATAATAAAAAAAGAATCCATTCAATTGCTTATAAGAAGCCTAATGCACAAAATTCAAAAAGAAGGTCTAAAATGGTTTACTTTAAGTCCAATTTACATAGGATTTAAACCTAACTAAAGACATCAACCTCCAAAAATAGACACTTAAGTTTGATTATCTTGTTGCTATCCCATTCCATTCTATATGCATTCAATTAATGTTATTAAAATTACAAGTTGACTTTGTAAAATTCAATCTCTCTATACGAAGACAATCCATGTAAATTATTGGGAAAAAAAATTGATGAACTCACTAGCTACAAGGACTTTGTTTTATTATGGAACTTCCTTTTTTATATCCATTATATATGTTAGGTAGCAGTGAACTTCTTTCAATGTCATTCACCTCAAGATGGCTGATAGCATAATTAATGAAGTTGTAATCTTGTCTCCCTAACCCGAATTTTTTATCTAAATCAAACACTACTTTCATAACCCAACAATTCATTGAATCTTTTTGCTTTGCCAACTAGTTTATTTTTGAAATCATATCAAAATCAACTATATATGAGATATTTAAGATCTTCTATAAAGATCATATTTCCAATATCTATTCCATAATTCGGATACACATACTTCATCAATATTGATTCATCTAGGACAATAGAGATTGAAATAGAGAATTCTAACAGAGTTGGTTGCCTATATAACCTTATGGAAAAATATAGGGATATAAATGAATAGGTTATAGTTGTATCAAACAATACTTTGACTTTAAATGAGTAAATAAAAAGAATACTTGAAACAACTATGTTGGATACCTAAGCATCCTACTAAGTCAAGGTAAAAACTCTAGCATACCTTTATCCATGTTGTATCTGGCCTTTATCACCTACATCCTAGCCTCTCTAACCATGACTATCAAAACCTCTACCACCATAAGTCACATATTGACTTGTTGATGGTGCATGAATAGGAGACTAAATTGGAACATATGCTTCTGAAGCTTATAGTTGCCTTCTAAGACACTCATAAATCTTATGACCTATCTAGCCATTACAAAAATGAGACCCAGTCCTTTTGTAACACTATATACTAGTATGGCTCCTCCATAATATTGACATGAAGAACTATCCCCTGATGGAACAAACGAGTTATAAGGTGCAAAAAAACTGAACACTAATTATAGCTTTAAGCACCACTATTATCATTTTGACTGGCTAAACTACTAGCAAAAGATCTTTATCTAAACATTCTTAAAACCCACAAGCCTTGATGACCACTTCATTCTCTAAACAGACTTGCGTTCGATCACTAATATCTAAAAACTGACCCTTTTTTCTAGGCATTTTAGACTACTCTATAACCATATCATCTAATTCTTGTACTTTAATCAACCTAGTGCTATCAATTGCTATGAAGTGGGATGGAAATACCTAAGACACAATCACCATATACATCAAATATTTAAGTCCTCTAATAGACCTCTTCACTCTTCACTTCTCAATGGGTATAAGATGCGTATCATATCTTCTCAACCAAGTAAACTTCAAACCATATTCATCTACTATTATGATCCTTTAAGATAGCCTCTCAAACTCATGGACTTAAGCATCTCTAACACTTTGAAGAAGAAATCTGTCTAAGAACATAATGCTAAACTTGTTCCTAGCCTTGCTATCTTCCCAGACTCAAGCAAAAAGATGACTACTTCCCCCTCCAACCCGAATGATGCCGAACTAATGGCTTGATGGTTTTTACACCCTAAAATTTCACACTGCTACCATATGTCGTTTAACAACCTTTAAGAATCCTTTAAACTATCCACTCCAATAAAAGTAGGAAATGTTAACTTTATAAATTCATTCAACAACACATTGACTCCTTGAATAGTTTGGGATAATAATGGTACTTCTTTATCCTTTATTTGATCTCATTCCATACTACACTCTATCTAGGTATACAAAGCCTGGCTAAGTTGTTTAATTTTGTAAAGGATTTAAGGTTAATTACTTGATTGATACTTAAAAGTGCATTTTTATAAAAGTTTTATATCATCATTTTGCACTTGAAGTATCAGTAACTCCTTAACTAAAGCATGTTTTATAATAATAATTCTAATACCATAAGATAGCTTTAATGTATGGTAAATTTTCATTTTAAAAACAGGCCTATGACATAAATAAAAAGGATTAATTGATGAGTTTAGATACTGAAATTGAAAGAATAAAGAGAGGGTCAAACATAGAAAAAAGATGTTGGTTCAACCCAAAATGAAACATTGTTCAGTCATTGGGTCATATCTAGAGCTATAGATCTTGGATTTAGGTTTGCTCTATATGGATGGAAAGTTAAGAAATAGGCCAAAAACATTCATGGGAAGATAAAACTCAATTATGCTGCTCAGAAGTCCAAATCTTAGCAATAATGGAGAAGTTTGAATCTATCCTACAACCCATGTCTCAAGTTCTATAAGTTCAAATGACCTCTATATTTTTTTCTGAAAAACTGAGACAATTTTCTAGAATTTTCATGATTTAAGTACTTTTAAATTTTAATGTTAGCAATAATATTTTGTTCAGATAAGAAGATAAGGATTGTCACCAAGTCAAAATGTAGCGACTCATTTAACAATTAGTCAAGAAATCAATAGTTTCTAATTTTGGATGATAAAAGGAGGTATTTGTCATGTATTTAGGCATTTTGGTTTTCAGATCAAGATCATGTTCTTACTCTCACTTTATTATAATGCTTAAATTTTGCTTATATTAATCTCTTATTTATGCTTATCATTTCATTTCCTTTACTTGGTTAACTTTTGTCTTATTTATGTTTTTATCTTGTTTGTTTATGTTTCTCTCTTTTATTATGTTTAGTTAAGTTTATTATATCAAGGTGAAAAGGTTACACTAATGGTGCAAGAATAAGTATAGTATAAACTCAATATGAACTTTAATGTTTGATATTAACATATTTTATATTTGTTATCTTATTCACTCTTAATACTTTATTTGTTAAATTGTTAATTTAGATTTATATTGTATAATCTTAATATAACAAATACTTGACACTTTTATAACCTAACCGTATAGTATAACTGACACTTATGCTATATATATATATATATATATATATATATATATATATATATAAAAGACACATGATTTGTTGTTAACATAAGTTATAATCCTTTATGTGTGGTTTCAAGTTGAGTAATAAAAGTTTATATTATACTTGTTTAAAATATCATTAGTGGATCCTCTAACTTTGATAATCATTTTTATCATTGTTCAATCTTTATATCAATATCACATCTCAAAGCTCTCTTTACTATTATTACTACTACCACTACTACTAATAGTATTATTATTATTACCAATATTGTTATTATTACTACTATTATTATTATAATTGTTGTTGTTGTTATTTATAATTTATATAGTTAACATTCTTGTGCTTCGATTCCGATCTTGTTGGGTTATTTATTACCTCGACACTCCTATATTTATGATAAAACATCAATCTTTTGATCGTATCAAAATTTTAGCATTGATGTTGGGGAGGTAAATTCTTGTATAAATTATAATTTTTATTTTATTTTTTTCTTTTCACTTTTCTTGTATCTAACTTTGTTTCTTTTGTTTTCTTCTATTCCTACACGTGCATGAGAGTGTGGTCACGTACATGAAGTCGTAGACTTTGTATGGTATCCTCATCATTTTCAAAAAATATAGCCAAAAAAGATAACCAGTCACTTCATAATAAGAATAACCGTATTAGAACACTTAGAGACTATCATGCATAGTTTTCCCTCCTGATACATCTCATTTTAATTTTAAGACAAGTATTATTCAACTTTTACCTTCTTTTCATGGCTTAAATGTAGAAAATCCATACTTGCATTTAAGAAAATTTATAGAGGTTTGTAACACTTATAATGACTCAAATTATAGCATGAGCACCATTAGATTAAAACTCTTTCCTTTTTTATTAAAAAAATAAAGCTAAAATATAGCTACAAAATTTTAGACTAGGATCCATTCATGTTTGGGATGAAATACAACAATAGTTTTTAAAAAAGCCTTTTACATCTCATAGAACAAACTCTTTTAAATAAAAAATTACTACATTCACTCAAAAACCAAGAGAAATATTTTACTAATGTTGGGATAGGTATAAAGACTTACTTAATACTTGACCTCATTATGGTTTTGAAACATGGAGATTGGTTTCACATTTTTATAAAGGGTTAACACCTAAAGATAGGCAAATGATGAAACTATTGTACAATGAAACTTTTGAAAATAAAGACCTTAATGAAGTACTTAGACTTGTTAGTTGAAAATGTTCAAAATTAGGACATCGTAAGTACTTATAAGGCATTGGATAAAACTCAATCTCATACATTTAGTGGTGGTATGTACAACTTTAAAGAAGATTATAACTTCCAAGCTAATTTTACATCTTTAGCTAGAAAATTCGAGGCACTAGAATTAAAATCAATTCAAGATATTATGTGTCAAATCTGTGAAACCAATAAAAACTTAATCAATGATTATCGAACTTTGTCTTCTTTTAGGAACTGTCTTTATGAATAATTTATGCTTTAAATAATTTTCAAATGCCCAATCATAACCCATACTTACAAACATATAAGTCTAGATAAAGAAATTACCCAAATTTCAATGGGAAGAGTGATGTACAAACTTCATAGCCATCATTTCAAGTACACTATATTTTTTAAAATTCTCATGGATATGTAACTCCTTGTTCTCCACCTTGTAGAAGAAATCTTAAGGAAACATTGCATGCATTCATTGAAAAGCAAGAGAAAATCAATATTCAACTTGTTCAAAGCATGATAAATTTTAAAGATAGTCTTGCAAAATTAACATATACTCTCAGTTTTCAAGAGAAAGGTAAGTTTCCATCTCAACCACAATAAAATTTTAAGGGCAATACAATGCAAATGCAAGTAGTTTCGGAAGCCAACATATGGATCAAGTCAAACCAGTCATCACTCTTCGTAGTGGTAAGGTTATTGAAAAACCCACTCTTGAACCTTGTAAGAAAAATAATGAGTTAATCTCTGAGGGTAAAGAAGGGATTGAATCTAAATATTGCAAAAAATAAAAAGACTGATTCCTTGCCATGTTATGACTAAACAAAGAAAAGTCAATCACAACTTTAAAATCTTTAAAACTTTCAAACAGGTAAGGATTAATATACCTTTACCGGATGCTAGTAAATAGGTTCCTTTTTATGCTAAATTTTTGAAAGATTTGTGCATTGTGATAAGAAAACTAAATGTGAAAAAAAAGCCTTTTTAGTCGAACAAGTAAGTATTATTCTTCAGAACAATAATGCTTTGAAATATAAAGATCCTAGTTGTCCTATAATTTCTTGCTTTATTGGAGAACATAAAATTAAAAAAGCTTTACTTGATCCTGGAACTAGTGTGAATTTACTTCCATATTTATTTTTTCAAAGTCTCAATCTAGATGAGTTAAAACCAACTTCTGTAACTCTTTTACTTGCTGATAGATTTGTAAAAGTGCCTAGAGGAATACTTGAAGATGTGTTAGTACAAGTTGATAAATTCATTTATCATATGGATTTTATTGTTTTGGACACACAACCTGTTAAAGCATGTAATTCATTTCCTATTATTTTAAGACGTCCATTTCTTGCAACTTCTAATGCATTAATTAATTTTAGGAATGAACTGATAAAGCTATTATTTGAAAACATAACATTGAAGATGGATATTCTTAACACTTGCAAGCAACCTAGAGATGATAATGATTTACAAGAAGTAGATTTTATTAAAAAATTAGTTTATGATCAACTTGAATCTACTTTAAGTAAAATTGAGATGGATGAATCTAAAGATTTATAAATGATTTATTCTCAGGAAGAAATTATAAATGAAAAAGGTATCGAAAATATTGATGTGGATCTTTTATCAAGAGTTACAAATGATTTATTCTCAAGAAGAAATCATATATGAAAAAGGCATAAAAAATATTGATGTGGATTTTTTATCAAGAGTGACAACAAATTCAATATCTGACATCACACCAATCAATAATTTCTTTCCCAATGAATCCTTACTTTCTCTTATATCAATGCTTTAGTTTACTAATTTTGTCAATTGTTTTTTTAAAAGATTTGCTAGCTCATTGGAGTACCTAAGATAAAAGAAAGTTTTTGAATGAAGTGGATAATTTTTATTGGGATGACCCTTACTTATGCAAATATTGTCTTCATCAAATATTTCAAAGATATATTCTCGATAATGAGATAAGTAGTGTTATTAAATTTTGTTATTTTGAGGCATGTAGGGGTCATTTCTCATCAAATAATATAACTGTGAAAATCTTACAAAATATATTTTATTAGCCCACCATGTTCTAAGACACACATGCATTCTATAAAACTTGTGATTGACCTACCATGTTCAAGGACACGCATACATTCTGTAAAACTTATGAAAATCATCAAAAAGTTGATATTGGTAAAAACGTTTTGCTTTATAATTCTCAACTTCATTTATTTTTTGAAAAACTAAGATCAAGATGGAGTAGTATGTTTATTGAGAAATATGTGTGTCCTTATAAGGCTTTTGATATTGTGAATCCAAATAATGAAAATATTTTTAAGGTAAATGAACATCATTTGAAAGTTTACTTCGATAATTTTTCAATTGAAAATGACTCTATTGAATTTACTGATTTAGTATACAAAGATTAATTCTTTTCTCACATTGTTTTGTGTTTTGTTTTGCTAGTTTCTCTCTCCCCCAATCAAATGGCGGATAATGGTACTCTGTAACTTAAGTCTGTTCTTTCAGTTTCCCTTAATAACTGATATTTGTCTATATATTTATGTAATTATTTGCTCTTTCTCACTTCTTTAAATCTCTTCTCTAATTCTCATTTACAAATGGATATCATGTTTGAAAACTTAAAAAAGTATTTTCCTACTCTGCCTCAGAATACGATTATAAAAATTTAATATGCTAGATGTGTAAGATTAAGATTATTAATAAATCATGTAATTTCTGAAGAGATTCATTGGCTAATTGAAGCAAAAGTCTGATTATCAGGTGAGTCTTCCAATTCTTTTATTCCATACATACCTAGGACAAGTAGAAGCATTTTTACAAAGAAACGTTGTGCAAAACGATTGAAAGTCTATCATCTATGTGCTAGATGGACTTATAATGCACAATGTTATACTTTAGGAATGGAATCTATAAACCGTAAAGATAAAATACAATTCATTAAGGATGGTCTGAGTAAGGATAACTAATGTAATCATGTTAGCAATTTATAATTCGATTGGAACCTCCTTTGTATGTGGTTTCGAGTTGAGTAATAATAGTTTATACTATACTTGTTTGAAATACCATTAATAGATCCTCTAACCTTGACAATTGATTTTATCATTGTTTAATTCTTATATCAATATCACATCTCAAAGCTGTCTTTATTATTATTATAATTATTGTTGTTGTTGTTGTTATTGTTATTTATAATGTATATAGTTAACCTTCTTGTGGCTCGATCCCGGTCTTGTCATGTTATTTAATACTTCGATACTCCTACACTTGAAAGAATACATCAATCTTTTGATCATGTCACTACTCCTTTACCCATTTTATAAACCACATTCTCCTCCCCTACTAATGGAGGTACCTCCTCAACATGTTAAAGTGCGAGTACATTGTCGCTCCTCATCTACTTTATAGTCCTCAACTATATAATACTGACATCATACTAATTGTACCTACTCTAATAGTAACAATTATTTTTCTATTCCCCAGCATTTCCTATAAAAAGCGAGAGATTAATTGTACCTACTCTAATAGTACCAATTATTTTTCTATTCCCCAGCATTTCCTATAAAAAGCGAGAGCACTTAAATCATGTTAAAACAATAATAACATGATAGTTATCATAGAATTATAGAAAAATATATCTATCACAAAGTTCAAAGAGTTGAAGAAGACATGCTTGATGAGAATTCAAAAACCTAAAGGATAACAAACAAGACGATACATATCTTAATGTTTCACGCATTACTATTTCTTTGACCTACATCTTTGATACCAAGTTTTTCACAACTCGATTTCTGGATCTATGACTGGTATATAGATAAGGTCCCCCTCCAGGTTTCCATACCTTTACGAATCAAGACTTATATTCAAATATTTACCATTTAAAAAAAACTAGAGATCTATACAGCTTTCGATACCATAATTAATGTCTATAATATAAATCAACATCTTAATACATGACTTAATACAAATATTGTAATTGTGGTGCTCTAACTAGATATAACAAAATAATATTAATTACAATAAAAGAGTGGGTTCTAAAGTCTAATAAAAGTGAAATGTTAGAAAAACTTTATGCTTGAAAATGATAAATAACAAGAGAGTGATTTCAACAACTCGATGAATAGATAATGTTCAATATACATATATATATAAGGTAATAAGACAAAAAGAAACATATACAAATTTGACTTTAGACTTTTACCAGAAAGTTTCATAAATAAGCCTTAACAAAGAATATTATATGGTAAGACTTGTCAAAAAATCAAAATTAAATAAGCATACGACTCCAAACTATGGGATAATTAGTTTGCACAGGTTAGTGACTATCCCAACTAATTAAGATTTAAATATAATATGAACAAAAATCAACACTACTCTAATAGCATAAGTATTCTAACTAGCATATCGAGAGCTCATATCATAATAAAACAAATATAATTATATATTAATATCAATCAAACAAGGAGTTATCAAATCAAATATATACATATCTCATATCTAGAATTTAAATTCAACAAATGATCATGTTTTATAATAACAATTATATATATATATATAATCCATTTTATACTAACAATTCAAATATTTGTAGTATTTCTCATGTTTATGAAACATTATCCACTCACCTCATGAAATATTATCCACTCACTTGATTAAAATGTAAAAAAACATGAAAGCATAAATAAAAAAAATCTTATGAATGTTTCACTTATATAATATGAAAATTATCTGATTACAAAAAAAACATATTAAAAACAAACTTAAAAAAAGTACAATATATATAATACATTAAAATTAGAGTCTAACTCATAACCCAATATATTTAGAAACCAAAATGTAATTATAAACTAGAAATAATTAACCCAATCGATTCAAACATATCCTGAAATAATTGAACCTAAAAGAATTAATTATACCTTAGTGTATACTCAACCATTCTATTGGTTTAATTCAACTAATCAATCGAAATCTAAAACACCAATTGATCTACCAGTTTAACCTAATTGGTTTATCAAATTTAACAAACCAACCGGTCTATTGAATTTAGCTGTCAACCAGTCTCCTAGTTTAACCCTAGTGGTCGAATAGTTGGCTAGAAATTCCAGACCAATTTCACTTAAAATGGCAGATGCAGTACAATCCAACACGCACAGCTACAACTCCTTGTTCGTGTAGACAAAGCCATGGTTGTGGCACTTCCCTAGCACTACTCAAATTAAGTATATATAAATTGAATATAAAAGCTGCTAACCAAGACCACGACGAACTTTGCTATCTTAAAGTCGAAAATTGTTTATTTTCCACAAGGGTAAACTTCCCGAGTTCTTGGAAATACATGACAAACATATTTAGCAAACGTTCTATAGTTTACTTTAACTTGCACAATCAAAAGAACATCACAATGTAAAAACCAAGTAGTTTAGTACAAGTAGATTTGATTCAGGGACCAAAACTTAAGTGAAACTGTCACAGACTTTCATCACTCCACAGGCAAAGGACAAGGACCATATGGAATGGGAACCAAGCTAAGATAATGTTTTTTCTTAACTGTTCCCCCAAAGGCCTCATTCATGTCAAGATCTTCTAAAGCTGCTCCATTGGAAAGTTTCCAATCGAAATGGTATAACAGCCGTGCAAGCAAAAGCTCAGCATTACCTATACCGAACAGCATGCCAGGGCACATCCTCTTTCCAGCACCAAATGGGATAAATTCAAAATTTGAACCCTTGTAATCAATTGAACTATCTTGGAATCTCTCTGGATAGAATTTCTCGGCTTCAGTCCAATCATTAGGATCCCTACCAATAGCCCACGCATTGATTATTACTTTACTTTTGGCTTGCATGACATATCCATTAATCTCGCATGTCTTGCTGCATTCCCTTGGAATCAAAGAAATGGGTGGATGTAGTCTCAGAGTTTCTTTGATGACCAGCTTCAAGAATTTCAGATTTTGAAGACCTGTTTCATCAACATTCTCAGAATCACTAAAGACTTGCCTCACTTCTTCTTGTGCCTTTTTCATTACCCTTGGATTTTTCAACATTTCTGACATCGACCATTCCAAAAGTGTTGATGTTGTTTCACTTCCAGCACCAAACATTTCCTGTAACAAGAATTGCGAGATAGGGAACTGATCATATCTTTCTTAATTAGTGCATAGGAATCATATATCAATTCAACTTGGAGAGAGAATTGTTTTCTTGATTATGGATCTCTAATTGTTTAACCTTGGTGCGTGTGAATTGGGATCAGTATCGATCGTTTAACTACTTGGTCCCTTCTCCAGCGCCTTTTTCAAGGCATTGGAAAGGCACGATTTTCTACATGAACCGGTCCATCAATTGTGTCATGATGGCGCGATCTCCAAGATCCAGCCACCTCTATTGCAGGATTCGACCATGCCTCAGGTCACGGAATTGACTTGTTTCAAACATCCAGTTCAATGACGGGCCGATGTCTTTAAAGACACCAGAGAAGGCACAACATAGATTTAAATTTGAGTTCGAATACCTTACACAAATTAGATCAGAAGTTCTTGAATTTAAGCAGTAACAACAGTTAAAGGTCGATTCATTTAGCATCAGGTGTGCAGGCATATATTTAAAATATGTGTGAAATGTGAAGGACAAACAGATTTATATATGCACTAACCATGATGATTGCTTTGATGCTGTCAGTTGTTAAAGGAAATTCAAGGTTTCCTTGATTCTGTAGATTTAGAAGAACATCCAGAAGAACTTCCACTTCATTGTCTTGATCAGTCTTTCTCTCTTCCTTGCTAGCTCTACGTTCATTTATAATGTTTTCAAGAATCTCATCTGCTTCTTTATGCGACCTTTCGAGTCTAGACCTCAGGTTACTGATCATGTACAAGAACTTAGCAGAAGGGAACACATCTACAATATTCAGACCAGCCAATGCCTCTGCCACATCTTCAATGATTGGTAAGAAGGCTTCTTGGTTTTTGGATTTCTTACCGATGCTTGTTCTTGCAATGACGCCGTTTGATAAGTCAAGCATCATTTTGCTAAGATTGATTGGCGAACCGGCTTTCGCATAGATATTCTTAATAAAATTGGATACCTCTTCTTCCCTTACTGATCTGAATGATCTTACACGTTTTGCACTAAATAGTTCCAACGTGCAAACTTTCCTCATTTGTCTCCAATAGTCTCCATATGGTGCAAACCCAATGTTCTTGCGATTGTAAAACATGATATTTGCAACAAGGAGACAAGGTCTCTCGACAAAGTTGATCTCGTGTGTTTTCATTACTTCTCTTGCTGCTTCTCCTGAAGAAACAACGACAGTTGAGACTTCTCCAATTTGAAGTTGCATGACGGGTCCATATTTCTTGGCCAGGTCTGTTAGGCAATGATGGGGAAGAGAGCCAGCTAGCTGGTGAATGTTTCCAATGAGGGGTAATTTCCATGGTCCTGGAGGGAAGGCTGGAGTTGAGCCATTGCCTTTCGATTTCTTCCACAATCTCAATACAGCAAAGATAAAGAGAAGGCTGGCTAGAAGGATTGGGAATTCCATACAGAAAAAATCGATAGGATTAATGGCTAACGCTGCAGCTAGTGAATTGGTGAGGGAGGCTAATGTATCATTCCTGCCCTTTTATCATAATCTCTCGCAAGTTGCAATTAGTAAAATATCCAGAGAACTTGAAACATGGCGGCCATGGCTAAGATGTCAAGGATCATGACGAAGAGGGACAAAAATTTCCAATTCAGCAACAAGAATTTGCTCTTCCGCTTTCATACGGAAGCATCATGAATCGATCTTTTCTCTTCTTTTAAAAAACGTTTTTAAAACATAAAAATAAATAAAGCTTTAGACCCACTAATTTTTTTTTAAATCGTATAACGGGTAAGGCTGGAGGAATTCTTTCCAGCTAAATGAAAAGAAATGATGATGAAAAGAGGCACACCCACTGATAATGTATATGCATCTAGCACGGCTGTACCAAGTCCCCACACAAAGCCAAAGGGTTAATTTGCTGTGCTACTTATGTTATTTTTTAAATAACTAAATAATGTTTGATGAAGAGAGTGTTTGTATTGTAATTACGATTGTGTTTTAAAATATTTTTTGTTTAAAAATATATTAAAATAATATATTTTTTAATTTTTAAAAAATTATTTTTAATATCAGAACATCAAATAATTTGAAAACATAAAAAAATATTAATTTATAAAAATAAAAAAATTATATTATATTAATTTGCTTTTGAGATATAAAATTAATAAATATTATACTAAAATAATAATTAAAGAAATACTATTTTTAGTATTAAATGTTTTATGACTTCTTAAAGCCCAATAACATGTGAAAATATTTCTTATAAAATAATTCTCAAGTTCTTTTTTTCTAAATAAAATTGAATAAGGTAATAATATATAAAGGCACTTCATGAATAAGATCATTTATATAAATAAAAATAAATAAACTTTATAATAAGCCGTGATTAAAACAATTTTTTTAAAGTGATATTATTTTGTTTCCAAAGCAAAATAACTAATGATTCATTAAAAAAGAAACAACAATACCAATTAAAAAAATTGATTTCATAATTACTCTTATAATTTATAAACAATTTTTTAGAAAAAGAATTATGTTATGCTATAATCTGACTGATCATTTAATTGAGTTTTTTAGTCCCTACTTTACCTTCTAATTTTATTCAAATATAAAATACAAAATAAGAAACACGTGAGAAGAAAATCACCATATATGCTAACCCCTAACCTAAATGTCTCCATCCTCTCTTTTTTCATGGCCTTGTGGTCAAGTTTTTGACTTTGACCAACAATTTTGATGGAATTTTCTTTACATACGAATTGTATTATAGCCGGTACGGAAGTGTTATAGAGATGATAATTAATAAAAATAAATTGAAATAAAATAAAATTTTCAATCGATTTAATAAAATTAAAAAAATTATTAATAATAAAACTCAAATCAATCTAATTTAATCTATTAAACTCGTTATTTGATTGATGAGATTACAGTAACTCTAAAATAATAAAAATAATTATAAAATTTAATTTTTAAAAAATCTAATAATAAAATTAAAATTAAAAAAATAGTCTTTATAATGATGAATATTGATTTGTGAAGAGATAATGAGGGAATTTATTTTTGGTTTTATTGTTTTAATAATAATAATAATCTTGCAAAAAGTGAAAGAAAAATCAAGTGAATTATCTTTTAATTCAATTACTTGTCCAAAAAGATTCGTCTTACAAAGTGAAAAGTCATGATATCACAAGCAAAACACTAGAAGCCCACTAATCCCATGTTCTTTCACATGAGATGATGATACAAAAGCGATTGAACTCATCTCTTAATATGTGCTCAACAGATTTGACTTTTCGACTAAATGCAAACCGTTTACTGACAATTAGTTATGACACCGTGGGTCGAATAAATTTTATTTTTAATATAAAAATAAATATTTAGGTTTTTTAATGTATTTTTTTATATAAAAAAATTTCAACTGTAAATTGAAAAATTGATGTATGTATTAAATTAAATAAATTGATACTTATTTATGTTAATAAATAAAAAAGTTATTTACAATAACTAAAAATTAAATTGAAAATATTAAGAGATAAATATAGATTAAAAAAATATTTTTCAATAAAAAATAATAAATGTGCAGGATTTTTAAATGTATTTTTTTACATAAAGAAATCCTAACTGTAAATTAAAAAGTTGATGCGTGTATTTAATTAAATAATTAGAGAATGATTTGTGCCAATAATATTTAAAAAAATACTATTTATTAGTATTAAATGATTTATGATATCTTAAACTCACATGTGAACATATTTATTATAAAATAATTCTCAAGTTTCCCAAAAAAATAAAAATTGAATAAGGTGACAATATATATAGACATATCATTGGAATAAAATCATTTATATAAAAATATTTTGAAATAAATTTATAAAAAACACTACTATTATTTGTTATGTATAATTAAAAAAAATTAATGGAGAAACTTGTTCTTTTAATTAAGAAATAGACTTTATAATAAACAATTACACTTTTGGTTAAACACCTCCGTTTCAAATGTAAAACAACTTCATTGATATGGTTTTGTTTTCAAAACTAAGCAAATATTAACCAAAGAATATATATATATATATAAAGAGAACTGCAATATTAATTAAAAACAAAGTTGAGTTCATGAGTGCTCTTATAATTTATAAAGATTTTTTTTCTAATTATGTTATGCTAATATATGGATAGTTTATCTCTTATACCTATGTTAAGCTTTTACTGGAAGACACTTTTTTATTATTATCATGTCTTAGAATATGATTGATTTTTATTTTTAAGTGAGACTCAAAATTATATAAGATAAATATTGAAATCTCTTCAACAATATAAATATTACATATCGAAGCCTCAATATAGGCTTTATTTTTTACTTTTTTTTAAGTTGAATAAATATCTAAATAAAATTAAATGAATGTTTTGAGTTAAAAAAAAAAAGACAATAGAAATTTAATTGCAATGCATATGTAATATCTAACATCTTAAATGGAGACTTACATCTATATTGGATAAGACCTCTAATTTTTCCCTGAAACGGTAAATGAATGAGCAGATGCTCCACTAATTCGAAAAATGATGGAAGAAATATTATCTCAAGTTTGCAGATTGTCTAGACGATATTCAGTTCAAGCCTCTTTATGTGTTGTGTATGTAACTTGTTAAAGTATATATCTCTAAAAAATTAATTAATTTTTATGAGTGCATCTCATATCTCATTTAGTAATATATTTCAGTAAGCAAGTGGAAAGAGTGTTTGCATAAATACGTGGTAGTCATAACTTTCATTTCATACAATCTACAATCCTTTAAATTCATCAGTATAACATGTTTGAAGCATGTCTTTCAAGAAAACATAGACTCTTAAGTTATTAATAGATAAATAATTATGCATTCTTGTCTAAAACAAAATTGGTTTTCTGTTTTGCCACTTGTAACCTATCATAAACCTACTCATATTTTTATGGTGAGGAGATTGATCTTCTAATAATGAAGCTCTCATAAAATACTTTGTTTTATCCAATTATAGATCATATCAAAATTAAAAAAAAAATTGCTTATCAGATTGAAAACCAAACACAATATCATTATATTATGACATTACGTCATACAATTTTTCACTTGACAATATTAATGGTGAAATATCCCTTTTAACTCTACCAATAAAGAAGTTTTTGTATGTATTTATAATCCGTTGGTAAGAACCCTTAGTGATAATAAAAAAAAAAGAAGATATTTTACCACTTTTTGTTAAGGTAAAGGACTTATTATTTTACATACAGCATAGACATACTAATTTTCATAAGTGCTTTAAGTAAAATCATTGATAATTTGCATTAAAGTTGCCTTTATCTAAAAATTTTGTTTCTTAAAGACGTCATAAGTCAAAGTTCTAGATGACCATAATTGCTTCAACTGATCAATTAATGGTCAAAGACAAACATTTATATTTTAACATAGATTATTAGGAACAAGTATAATCATAGATAAAAACATAAACTCTTATCTCATATTTATTCCCGATGGCAAGTTGTAAATCGTGAATATCATCAGCCAACTCTAAAAAGTAGGAAATAACCCAAATGAATTGAACCTATTTGTATATTGACATGACTAAAAGATTAATTTCTTCTCTCAAATGCAAGAGTGTTGAAGTAATAAATAACTTGGTAAGACCGGGGTCGAACCACAGGAAGGTTAATTATACAAATTATAAATAACAATTATAAACAACAACAGTAGCAATAATAATAATAATAATGACAACAACAACAACAACAACAACAACAACAACAAGAACAATACGAATAATAATAATAATAATAACAACAACAATAATAATAATAAACAAAAAGAAAAAGAAAAAGAAAAAGATGATGAGAACTTGGAGATGAAATATTTATGTAAGGATTAAATGATGATAATAACAAATGTCAAGATTAGAGGATCCACTAATAGTATGTCAAACAAGTATAATATAAATTCTTATTATTCAATTGGAAACCACACACAAAGAAGGTTCCAATTAGATTATATATTGTTAATATGATTACATTAGTCATCTTATTCTATTAATGCTACTACTTGTAAATCTCGTCAAACATTCATGATTATAACTTATGTTAACAACAAATCAAGTTCCTTTCATAGCTCAAATGTCGGTTATACCATACAGTATGAACTATGAAAGTACCAAGTGTTATACAACACAAATCAAGATTAGTCATTTAACAAGCAAAGTATTAAAGAGTCAACAAAATAAGAAATACAAAACATGTTAGTATCAAACATTAAAGTCCATATTAAGTTTACACTATACTTATTCTTACACCATTAGTGTAACCTTTTTACCTTGACATAATAAACTTAGCTAAACATAATAAAAGAAAGAAAAATAAATAAACAAAATAAGAACATAAATAAGATTAGAGTTAACTAAGTAAAGAAAATGAAATAAAAGATATAAACTTGATATTAATGAAAGCAAAGCATAAACATTACAAAAAATACAAAGAGAGAAAGCAAAAGCATGATCTTGATCTGAAAACCAAGATATCTAAATGCATGGCAAATGCCTTCTTTTATAGGCCAAAAGTGAAAACCATTAATTTGATGACTAATTGATGAGTAGGTGGTCAACTCTTGACTTGGTGATAATCCTTATCTTCTCTTGTCTGCCCAAAACGTCACTAATCACGTCAAAATTAAAGCCACTTGAAGCATGAAAGTTGTAGGAAATTATCTCAGCTTTCCTGTGTAAATAATTAAGGTCATTTAGACTTCTAGAACTCTAGATATGGGTCAAACACTGAACAATGCTTGGGCTGGTAGACAGATTCAAACTTTTTTATTGTTGCTACAATTTGGACTTGAAAATGATGTTTTTAGATCTTGGGCTCCATATGAAAGTTATAGATCTATGTCTTTCCTAGGTTGAGGGTTTCATTATGGATTTAACAATAGTTATCTTTTAACCTATTTTTTTAAGGTAAAATGTTTCTTGTCTATTTAATAATTTTGTTGTAATTGGCCTCACTCAACCCATGGTCTAACTTGATGGTGAATATATATGCAATAAAAGATAATTTATTGTGATTTGTTTACCCATCCCATAATGATATGTTAGAATCTTTTAAAAGATTAGAAACTTGGTAGCATCTGTATTTAGTTCCTCATCTATAACTAGACATTCACCTATATAGTTCTAATTTATTTCAATCACATCTATAATCATATTTTTATAAGAATTACTATTGTCATTTACAGTTCTATACACGTTTTTAGAACTAGAAATTGACCCAACCATTCTTTCTATCATGGTCTCATAAGAAATATATGGTTCTCTGTGTGCAAATCAATATAAATGATTTCTCTATAAATTCTTTTTGTAGAAGATGCATCATTACAATATATGTATCGAGAAACTTTTTATTTTTACATCTCTTATATGGACATCTAATAATGCCCCCACTAATATTTCTTGGATTAAATAGTGTGTAATTAATAAAATCTTCAACCCTATTACAATTATCCATCATGTGCAACTCTTTAGGTAAATCTCGATACATTAAAGATTAATCATCCATACATTACCTATATCAAACTTATATACAATATTGATGACAACATGTATAATTAATTATATAAACAAAATAAATTACCTAATATTAGTTTAACTCACACTTATTCAATCTATTTTAATAATACTCTTAAATAATTATCAATTATCTAGATATAAATTCAAATTCCTACATATTTACTAAAATTTTCATCCCAACAATAAAATTGACAAAGTATAAAATATATTCATTAAATAAGCTATTATTTATTTCATTATAAAACACCTAAGTCACAAATTAAAAATTAGTTTCATCAAATTATAAACAAATATAATTTTTTAAAATCTCAAACAAATCCTAGCATTTATAAATTATACATTCATATAATAAATTTCTATGGAAAAAAGCTATAAAACAAGTAAATATATAAACAAGCTACATATACTATAAAAATATACAATAAAAATATCATTTTAAAATTGAGTTCAAACAAAAAATGAGTAATTTTCCTTGATGTAAAAAATCCTTAAAAAAAAATTGAATCAAAACAAGGATACTAATAAATTAAGTTTTGGGGTGGCCAAATTTATGATGGGAGGTTGTTTTTGTGATAAAAAGGGGATATGTTATTTTTTTTCCAAAAAACTAGTGAAAGAAGAAGAAGAAATAGGGGAGGATAACAGAGGGGTCACTCGCTAAGTCATGACTTAAATATTACCAATGCATTTATAGAGAAATTTTATTGACATGTTTATTTCATCGGTAATTCTTTTTATATAAATGACACATCATTGTAACTTTTGATATTTTTTTAATTCCTTCTTTTCTCATTATAATTTTCTTGATATACTGAAAGAATATTCTTATTAGAGTTTACTTAGGAACATAGTAAGGGATTATTCCATCGATAAAGTTTACCATAATCTAACAACTGAAATTTTTTGTTGGTATTTTCGTTTGTATTTGTTAATTTTTTAATAGTATTAGTTTTTAAAATTTTGCAATTTTAATTAGATTTGCCCTAAATCATTTTTTTTTCAATTTTATCCTTAACTAAATCGATTTAGATTCAATCACTTATTATAATTTATTATCAGTTTCCAAATCCATGCAACTTTAAGCTTTCAATTTTGATTTTGTTCTTCAATAAGTCTGTAATTAACTTTTTAATTTGACATGTATTTCAAATCTCATAAATTTTTCTAATCTTAGCCAAAGTAAAGTCAAATTAATTTCTTTTCTTTAATTTCTCTTCCAATAAGTTTAATTGAACTTGCCTAAGATGATGAAATAATTAAAATTGATAATATATATCGGCATTTTTATAATTTATTGAAATATATTAAAAAAATAGGATTAAAAATTAGATTATGAGGTGTGTGTGTGTAAAGGCGGTTGTGTGGTCGTCAACTGGCCTGCATTTTATTAATTTTGGGCAGTCAAATATTTCATCACTGATATCGATGTAATTCCGATGGGAAACGTGCTTATTGTCAACCCCCACTAAGTAACTAAGTACAGATTTTATTTTTTAAAAAAATTTATAATATAAGAGTTATTAGACGATTATCATATTTAAAATACATAAATAAATGTTCCACTTACGCCTATGGATTAAGATTTTCCATTGCTAAGTAGGTTTCCATGCATTCCAATATCATATATTTTTCATTAAATAACTAATAAAATTCTATTTCTTTTGCCGTCTGGTTTCTTCCAGAACCTCATATTTGTGACAGTAGCTGTTTAACGAAAAGCCTATACATTCATAGGAGAAGTCTTGAAAACATAGGATTAACATTAGTAGTGCTAATTAAGAGGTATAGAAATGTGGTAAATAGAAAGCTAATACCTCAGATCTGTTCTCTTATATATATATATATATATATATATATATATATTGGAAATTTGACATGTTGAATAAAGATTTGTTCATTGAAATAATAATAAAAATGCTTTTTTTATCAAACGGTAAAAAATATATTAAAACTTATAACTCGTCAATCAATATTAAATTCTTCAAACAATATTCTTGATGGTGTAAAGGTATGCACAAATAATTAAATATTAAATTGAGAAAAAAAACAAAATATTATATGAGTACTCAATTGAAAAAAAAATCTTCATGGCAAATTTAACATGTTTTTTTTAAAAAAAATTTAATTTTATCCTTTCATATTAATTTTATTATTTGTGACTAAAATTTATAATTTATTTCAACGACCTTGCATAAGATTCTCGGGTATACAATAAAATCTATCACTTTTTTTTTCAAGATATTAGAAATTAAGGGGTTGTAATTGACACTTAAAAAATATCAATCCCTATCAAAAAAAAAAAAAGCTAATGATTTCAGGGGAAAAGAGACAGAAAAAAGAAGAAATTAAAGAGGAGAAAAGCTAGTAGCCAAGGAAGAACCACCGTGCCCCGTCTCTAATGGCGATAACTATCGAGATTCATCCAGAGACACGAAAGAAGACTGCTTTTGAAGACCAGACAACGCCGTTCATATCATCTCAATGCGACAGGTCCTCCCACATGCAGGCATGTATTTTGACATGCCAACTATTTTTTTTTTGGTAACTTTGGTCCTTGATTGTATATGAACCCTTTAATAGAATCCTCCTAAATTTCATCCCACCGTAGCCTAAACTCTTTTCTTTCAGTTTAGTACTTAATTATCTAAAATCTTTAATTTAGACTTCAATTCCATCCAATCCAGACAGACCTAATGCAGGCCAGTCAGGAAAGGGAAAAGAAAAGTAAAAGCTAACCTAGTGGGTTAATGTATTGTGATTATATTCATGAACTAGATTATAATTTATGTTTTAAACACTAGTGCTGGCTTGAGGGTTATTCACATGTTCTCTGTATCAAAATAAAATTATAAAAATATATTATACTAATTTTTTTATTAAAATTAACTTTTATTTTTATCGATCAATTGGTTTGTCATTAGCTTTATCAAATCAACTTAGATATATTAGAATAACTCTCACATGATTAATTTAAAATTTAAACTAAACAAATAATTAAATTAGAAGATATAAAAGTTGATATGCTAGGTTAGGCATGGTAACATTTATGAAGATTTTCTTTCTCCATTATTTTATTTTTTTAGTTCACAAAAACAATGTTGCTTAATATTTTTGTTTATTGAATTTGTTTCACTCAAATAAGAATTCAAATAGGTTATCTTTGTATATTATTATGAGATTATAACTAATGTTAAAAGAAAGGCCTGCAATGACATTATTGGTACCTTGAATCCATACTCATGACTAAGCATGGGTGACATAACTAATAGACTGTATTTGTGAATGAATGTTATAATCAATAAGAAAAGAAAAAAATTAGGTTGTTCTATTATTTTATTTTTTAAATTTAATTTTTATTTGTTTGAATTTTTTTTATTTTTTATGCTTTTTTGAAATTGAGTATTCTTTTCAATTGAAACCTTCTATCCAACAATGTCAAATACCCTTTTATTTTTTATTTATTTATTTTAGATCTATTTATATAATTAATTATTTTTAAATTTATCCTTTGACATGAGACTAGTTGGGAATTGTGCTTCATGTTTTTTCTAAATTGAGTGATTTTGACTTCATAATTTAAGTTATATATCTAAAAACTTAATCCAGGTTAACATTAATTTTTTTGTTAGGGTTTTTTTAAATTGATTTTCCTTTTTATTTTCATCCTTCCAAGTTTAGTTTTATTATTAAACTGGATTCGTGATTTTTTTTAAATTTTCTTTATATTTGCCTATCTTGATTTCATCACTAAAACTATGATTTTTTGAGTTATTCCAGGTTAACTCAACTTTATTTTTGGATCGTTGCTTTTTTTTTAATTTTAATTTTTAATATTAAATTATTAAAGAAATAAATATTATTATTTTTTCATGATTTCACTACTGTTTGGTTATCATCAATTTTAATTCACATGATTGAGGTTAGTGTGATATACTTGTCCAATTTTGTGGGGCTTTTTTAAATTAATTTTCTTTTATTTATATCCTTTTACGTGAATTTATTGGAAATAGACTTCATTTTTTTTTAAATAAATCCCGTTATAGATTTTGTATATTTACTTGAATTGATTTGAATTATTTTTTTATTAATTTCAATTATTTATATTGGGTTGTCTTTAAACTGAGTTTTAATTACTTTTTTCCTTTTCTTTTAACATTTTTTTAGGTTTAATGAAAACTTCTTTTTTCAGTGTCATGGCAATTTTTTAATCACTTAATTAAAGGGTACCAGCTTATTTAAACCCCTCTCTCTCTCTCTCTCTCATATATATATTATTTCTTTAACGTGTTTATGTTGTAAAGCAATGGCAGATTTAAAATATAAATATATTTACAGCTTTTTACACGATATCATGACTTAACTTGGTTTCTTGTTTGTTTTATATTTTTTTTATTCATACAAGTCAACATGCCCAACAACTCTAATTAAAAAAATTTCATGGTCCTTGATTTTTTAAATTTAATGCTTATTTTAGTTTATTTTTAATATTAAATTGCTTTAAACATAAATATTATTTTAGGTTTGATGTGCGTGTCTTGTATAATTGTGCTTTTTTTAATTAATTTTCTTTTGATTTCATTTTTTTATATCAAATTTGTTTGGACTAGATTTTTTTTATTTGTTTTTTAACTAATTTTAATTTAATGAATCAAGTTAATTTAAATTATTTTTATTTTAAATTTTAATATTAGTTTGATTTTAAACTAAATTTCGTAATTTTTTTTACGTTCTTCAACTGTTTTTAGATTTTATGAAAACATTTTTTGTTTTCAAGTTTATTTATTATATTATAATTTTTTAATTACTTGATTAAATAATGCCAACTTATTTAATTATATTGGATTTATAACTTATTGTTCCTCCTTCTCACACGCTAATATACATATATATAATTTCATTAGCGTGCTTATGTTATTAAGCATATTCTTTTCTAATTCACTCAATCCCCCGAGGTAGCTTGAAGCGACAGATTTAGAATAGCTGTATTAGTAGAGAAATGACGAGAACAGTATATTTGTAGAAGAATTTTGTTCAAGATGCCCAGCAACTCTGATTATATGTTCATATATATAAGCCCAACACAAGGTCCATTAATAAGCAACCATTTAAGAACCACTAGCTTAAATTCTAAAAAAAAGTGATAAATTATTTCTATAACTAAACGCTAATGTATAATTTTAAGAAATCATCAATGTTTGTGAAATGGAAAGATATGATTATGCTTGATAAAAAAAACTAAAAAAAATATATGAAGTTTTTAACATTAATTAGAATAGTTTATTTTCCAAGTAAAAATAAATAAAATTGATGTCCATGTAAATATTAATTAATAAAAAATATGATTATGGACCTCGATGTATCTTTTTTTTACACGGATAAAGAATAACACAACCTCTATTGAACTCTTTTTAAAAGAACAAACTCATTAACATGAAAAAATATATGAAAGTTTTTAACATTAAATAGATACTAAAGTGGATAGTTTATTTTCCAAGGAAAAAAAATAAAATAGATGTACATATTAATTAATAAAAGATATGATTATGGACCTAGGTCTATATTTTTTTATATGGATAAAGGATAATAGAATCTCACAATCTTTATTGAACTTTTTTTGAAAGAACAAACTTATTAATATGAAAATCTTTCATTTTGATGGTTGGATTGTGGTCATTTTAACACTGTAACTCTACCCAATATTTTTCATTGAATTTCTAAAATTTAAAAATTAAAATGTTAAAAAAAAAATTGGGATCAAAACATAAAATTCAAAAACAATAAGGACCAATAATACATTAATTGAAACTTTAGGGAATCAAACTGTAGTTTCTTGTACCAAAATGAAAATATGTTCATTTTTATATAATTAAATTTGATACTTTTTTTTAATTTTCTTTTTTACTGTCAAAGAGTTTATTTAAAAAAAATCTTTAATTTATCATTCAGAATCAAATTCCTTTATTACTTTAGTCTTCTTTGGCTTTTATTTGTCAAGTCCATTATAGGAACAACCTAGAGTTGTGGCATTTACAGTATAATGATGAACAAAAAATATATAACATGTTAAGATTCTTAGAAAGTATTGTTTGCTCTAAATTTGGTGCAGCGAAGATGAAGGGTTCAGATTAATTGTGCATAGGATGCCTGCTACATATTGGGAAGGGGTGTTATGCTTCTATGCAAACCTAATCAAGGCTAAACACTCCCTTCTCTTCTAGGATAGTTTGTAGTACTTGCTCATTTTAGTGAGTTTAGGAACTTCTTCATTGAGGTTGTCTATTTCTCTTTAATGGTTCATTTCCAGCCATGTTTTTTCTTCATTTTCCATCACCTGTTTTTAAATCTGGTATTATGAATTCTAAGGGACATTGGATCCTGGTTGGAAACTTATATTTATCTTCACACTAGAGTTTTGGATGTATTTTACAAATGCATAAATAGATGAAAATATCAAATTGATCAGGTATATTTGTTATTTATTTGACTTTTTCATTTATGTATTAACTTAAGACTACGATGATAGACTATATTGGATTTTCTAGAAAAGTTCTCAATTAGAACTCTAAATCCACAAAAACTTTTGTTGATTTAAGGGGGAAATTTGATGTTGATAAGAATTTATTGAACATAAACCAACAACAAAATAAGCCATTAAATGTTTGAAAATGTGACAAAGCATCTTTCCATTAATCTGACACAACAATTTACAAAGCTTGTCTTAATACGATACTTGCTATTTTGAAAATTTTGTTGCCCTAAAAAACCCTACTCCTTTTCAAAGCCTTAAATCGGGATAAGCTATAACATGGCTGGTACCATATTGAATCTTGCTAAAGAGCTGCAGTATCTTATTGTTGGAATGGTCATCCACTATATGTTAAGATATCTCTCTCAATATATTATGTCATAAGCCTTGGCATCTTCGGCTTGCATGTGATAACACATGGATTTAAAAAATAATAAAATTTTAATCCAAGCTTAAATATTATATTAGAAAACTCAATGTAAATTTTTAAATTTTTTGATAATTTAATCAAGTTTTTTTTATATAAAATTAATAAAAAATATTAATAAAATCTTAATCTAAAGTATAATCCACACAAATTTTTAATATGCTTGCATATTATAACACATGGTTTTAGAGTGCCATATACTAATTTCCCTTTCCTTTATAAATAGAAGCAAATTGATCAGTCTGACTTATTGAAAACTACAAAATGATCATTAAGCCAGGTAATTATCCCTTTTTTTATATTGATATTGCTATTGGAGTGATACCTTTATCTTTTCCAACCCTACAATATTTCTCTACGCTTTTGTTGGTTCTTGAGCTATTTTTGTTATTTTGCAATCCTGATTCTTCTTGGCATTTGACAACAAGTTGAACTTCTTCTAAAAATCATTTTATGTTTGTTATAGTTAGAAGATTCCAGCGTTCTTTAACCCCCCCAACTCTTCTAATTTAGAACTCAGACCCATATTATATAACTTTTGTTATGCCTTAATTTCTTTCTACACATCTTTTGTAGTCTAAGTGAGTGGCTTTTGAGGACCTTCAAATTAATACATGGATTTGGTAGCCCTTTCCTACTGGATATTCTAAGGTATAACTTTCTCATCCACTTTTTTAATATTTTTAAATCTATTAGAATGTTTCTAGATCTAGTTTACTGATTCTAGAAAGTTCTTTGAAGTTCTGAAATACTTATAAAATTATGCTAAACTAGTGGTTCTTGGGATAAAATACTTAAATTCAAGTTATCATAAAATCATATTGGGATAATAGTTGATACAGCACTAGGCTCTCACAAGTAGGACTCAAAGTTGGCATATCAAGTCCTCCAATACAATGAAGATTTACTCAGACCTAGAAGCCTTAGCTTCTTCATGGCTTTTCCTACTTCCTTCTTTAGCTTCTTTATGGCTTTTTCTACTTCCTTTAATAACTGCTCAATAAATTTTTCTAGCTTTGAAGAGAGCTGTCAAGGAGTGCTGAATAGGCCTGAAATCTTCATTTATACCATATGGCTGGCGTTTTAGATAAACAAAAACTATAAAAAACACCTTAAATAGCCCATCATGACCCTTCTACAATGATTAAAAAATCAATCATTTCTTTTATCATAATCCAATTTTAGATTCCTCAAAACTATTTTATATTATTTATTTAAAAAATCTAAAAAAATAAAATATTAAAATCCAAAAATATTTTTAAGACATGATAAGATAGGCATTTGAACTACAAGAGGTCAAAAAACTAGAAAAATGCCTAAATTGTGTTATATTGACAAGATGAGTTGAAGAAACACTTACTTAAAAACAAAGTTTAAGGTCAAAATCTGATTTGACTAAAATTAAAAGAATTAATTAAGTTTAAGAACATATTTAATTTTCTAATGGGTGTAATTGAGTTAATTAAGGATTTAATTCAAGCAAAATTAAGTTTAAAATTTAATTCAACCAAAATTAGAAAAATTAAATAAGTTAAATGACTTAATTAAACTTTTAAGGGGTTTGGAGGATTCAATTAAAGATCGAGTTGGAAAAAAAAATCAAGTCTAATTTGAGCAATTAGAGGCTGAATTGAAAAAAATTGAAATATGAAGTTCAATTGAGAACCACATTGATAAAATATGAAACCAAAGATCACTTTATAAAAAACACTAAAATTTAAGGGTTCAGATTGAAGAAAGCTAAAGGTGAGACTGCAAAAAATCTGAAAGATTGGAGTTGATTAAAGGCTTCATTGCAAAGTTTTCAAGTTTCATGGATCAAATTGAAAAGGATTATAATGTTACTATTCACTGGCTCCTTTCCAAAAACTAAAGAAAAAGATGTAAAAGTAACTAATTTTCAGCCCTAATTTCTCACTCATTATTTCACCAAACCACACAAATCCCATGCCAGATTATACCTTGGTACTTGTAATTTACTCAAAGCTAAAATTACAGCTCATGTGGTCTTATAAACACCAATAGATTCTCTCTCAAATACAAGAGACAGCACTACTCTGCTTGCATAAACAGACTTGTGTCCTCCTATTGTCACTTGCAAGTTGCACAGCAGGACAATTTTTTTTCATAGCTTCAATGAATGATTGAGATTTATTGCTTAACGTCAAGTATTGAGATCCCAGCAACTCATGAGCCCTATAAGCTCTTCAAATCTCCTATACAAATTCCACAAAACCCTAACTCAAGGAGCGTGGAGAAGGGGAGAAGCTCTAACGAAAAAATAATTAAAAAAAAAGAGAGAAAGAGAAAAAAATAATTCACTCCTCTCTCCCAGCACTTTTCATCTCTCTCATCAGCCCATCACCAGCAATATTTCATGCCAAAACAACCATCTCCTCTCAACAAACCAGCCTTCTCCCAGCAGACCACCAGTTTCTATTTTATTCACAGCAACTCCGGCTCCTGCTTCAGCGAAGAATAGCCTCCATAGCAACCTGTCACCGTGAGCAGCATCTCTCACAGGTTCTCTCACCAACCCCACCGTGAGTAGAAGACCCTTCACCAGTCACGCAATCTTTTGCAGCAACTCCACTGTGAGCAGAATTTCCTTCACCAGTCATGCTAGCTACCTTTCAGCAACACCAGTGCAGCCAAGAAAAGCAACGTGAGCAGCAAAATATTGTCTTCATCAGCCATAGCCAGCTCTTCTTAACTTCGGTGTAAGCAGCACCAGCCATGGCCAGATTCATCTCGAAACCATGAACAACATTAGTCCACTAGTAGACTAGCATCTCCTCTCAGCACCGTGAACATTTCTTCTACAGCAGCATTACAGTTCAGCTCCAACAGCTGGCAGGCCAGCTGTGCATTATCCCAATCTCCATTGCAGCAACGTCTAGTAGCTCTTCTTTGCACCAGCACCAGCCGCCAGTAGCAGGCTTCTCTCGACCGTGAGCAACACAGCAGCCCTTTCCCTTCCCAGCATCTTTAACCCTCCTTTGGTCTTCATTAAAGGTAAGGTTAGTTACGGGACAGTGGGTAATGTGAGTTTGATCTCTGTTTCAGTAGTTTGATCTTTCTGTTTCAGTAGTAAAATGGTTTGGTCGATATATCTTGACGGTGTTTTTTTTTTGGCATAAAGGAGTGAAGCCTTGTGAGTTGTTTTTCCTTTCATTCGTTTCTAAATAATATTTAACAAAAAAAAAAAAACAGTCCTTTTTTGAAACATTGACTTTCTAGGATTTTATTGATGCAAGGCTTGTTTTGATCTTTAAAATCCAAAATTCTTCTTCTTAGTTTTGTTAGTAGATTTAGCCTTTAAATTTTGGGTTGATTATTTTAAACCCAGTCTGTTTCTTTGACAATAAAAGGAAAAGACCTTTTTCCTGCTGTTAAGTTGGTATTTGTTGTGAGTCATTTAAGCAGCACGAGTCACGGCTGAGCTAAGCCTTTAAAGAACCTTAAGGCCATGTTTGGCTTACAAAAATTTATCGAAGAAAGATGCATTATTAGGGCTTTTAAAATTTGTTTGACAAACACGTTCCATTGAAAATATCAAGCCTTGTATTTCTGTCTTTTTAGTGTTTTTGTTAAACATAATCTTAATTGGTTAATTTCTAATTCAATTTAAGGATTTATTTTAAATTGATTTTTCCATTTCTTTTTACTCTTTAATATTTAATATTTGAAGTGTTTTCCAATATTAAATAAATCAATTTCCTTTTATAAAAACAACAAAGTTCTTTTTTAAAAAAATTAAATTATTTTAAATTACATATGATTAAATCTCTCAAAAATAAAAATATAGATGACATTATTTAGCATCTTTAAATACCAAAATTCAAGAAAAATAGTTTTGTTGATATCTTTGCATGTATTTTTTATTTAATAACTAGTTTACTAATGTTATAATAACCTGGCCTGCATTTCAAAAATATCCAAAACTTATTTTGTTTTTTTTAATATCCAAGATATGAACTTATATGTAAGACATAATCTTGATTTTAAAAGAGCAATTTCTTTATTTTTATACTTTTTAGGTATTAGAATGGTTAAGTTTAACTTATAAAGTTATGAGTAACTCTACTAGTGTGAACCAACTTTAACTAATAGACACACAAATGGTTAAAAAACACAACAATGTTTTATTTTCTTTCAAACAAATAAATAATACAGTTTATCTTAAATAAGGTGTATTAAAAGTGATTCATCCTCTCTATATATAACAAGTTTTCTTATCTAAACTTTGAAACCAATTAGGGTTTTTAGTAATTAAAATATGAGGTGACGACTCCATCCATTTTTTATTGATAAGAAATAATAATTTCTTGTTTTTTCCACCCACTACGAAAAAGATCCTGATTTGTAAGGATGTTACGTTGTGATCCACACATGTGCAACACCTTTGGTTGATGAGAAAAGAACTAGAACATATAAACCTATGGATAGAATCCCCAATCGAACTTTATTTTTTTCATCATATAATATCTTTATTAAAGTAACCTATAATGCATTCCATAACTAACCTCGGTGATTTCCCCACCTGGTCATCTATCCTTCTATAATCAATCTAATGACTGAACAATATTTCAGTTTTAATTAAATTAATATCTTTTTTTTTAATTTAGTCTTTTCTTTATCCTTTCACTTCCAATAGTTAATCACATCAATCAATTCTTTGAATTATGAGATACGCTTGCATTTAAAATAAGCATTTATCATAAATTAAAGCTATCTTATATTATCAAACTTATTATTATAAAACATGTGAGAAATTTAATTATACTTTAAGTGAAAAATAATGATATAAAACTTTGATAAAAATATACTTTTAAGTACTAATTACACCCCTCAACTAGCATAGTACTAGTCCCTAATAATCAAAGCATTAAAATAGAAAAATAATTTACAAGTTTTATAAAGCAAGGCATTCATCATTTAACTTCCATTAATCTATTCAAATAAACAAACTCTCATTAAATTTATATATCTACTTCATACTGTTAAATCAAGATATTAATAAACCTTCTTTGTATATGCTTAAAGTATGAAAACTAAATGTTGAGGCTTTTATTGGAAGAAAATAATATTTTATTCTAATATTTTTCTAAGGTTAACTTCATTGAATTGAGATTATTATTTTTTCTTTCTTTTTCTTTTTTTTTTAAATATATATATATAACTTAAAATAGAATACATCTTTAACTTATGTAATGAGCTTTTAACATGGCTCCTAAACTAGTTGGTCTTAGGGTATTAGGTGTTAAAACACTCGTACAAGCTTAGTAACTCTGGTTGTAGATACTGATACGTAGATAGTGTAATGTTTGATTTCTTCAAGGTTTTCTCCTTAACCTATGTAGCAAGCATTAGGCCAATAACTCGTAGTCAATTAACTTTAGAGTATTAGGTGTTAAAACACCCATTTAGGCTTAATTGCTTAGATTAGGAAGGCTATAAAACCAAACTTATCTATTTTTGTTATCATCAATATTATCAATTTTTTTATTTTATTTTTTTACAAATTATATATTATCCCTTTCTCTTAGTTGTTATCTTTAACAAAAGAATATATATAATGTAATAATCCAATGTGCAAGCCATAATCATATTAACGGTTATTATGTTAACGGTTATTATGATAAGTTGTTGTCTTTTCTTGATCATGCTGTGGAAAAGGAATTTCTAACATCTTCTACATGATAAATCATAATCTCTCCTGCTACTGCTGAATAATTGATTGACCAACTGCAATCTTTCATTCTTGTAATTGATCCTTCTATAAGTCGTATAAATTGGTCATCTAAGAAAAGCTGTAAAAAACATAGATTAGATTTGAGTCTTCATTTATAAATTTTTATTATTATTATTATTATGTTTTGTTATTTTTTATTTTTGTTTCAGTGTTTTAGGTTTGTCCATGTTTCTAATTTCAGGTGATATCTTCTATACTTTATCTTTCTACCTTGTAACATTGAGGACAATGTTTTGTTTTGGTTGGGGAAAGAGGGTGCTAGATAAAAAAAAATTTAACTGACTGTGTTTTCTATTTCATAAAGCATGTGTAAAATTATTGTTACTATAATGGCAGAGTAAAAGAGATCTTTTTATGACTGTTGAGACGCATCTTAGTAACCATTTGTAACAAGATCTATCATAATACTTCTTCAAATATTCAGGTTTACAAACTCTCGTATTATTACCATTTAATTCTGCTCAAACACTCATTTAACATGTATTCTTAAACCTTAATTTACACACACACACACACTTTAACATATAATTATGGGTTATATATTGAATTATTACATTATTTATATTTTTTTGTTAAAGGTAATAACTAAGAAAAATAGATAGTATATAATTAAAAAATAAAAAAAAAATCAAATGATGATAATAAAAATATAGATAAGTTTGGTTTCATAACCTCCCTAACCTAAACAATTAAGCCCGAAGGGGTGCTTTAACACCTAATACCTTAAAGTCAACTGACTTGGGAGCTATTGGCCCAATGCTTGTTACATAGGTTGAGGAGAATAATTTAAAAAAATCAAATATCGCACTATCTATATATCAGTATCTGCGACCCGAGTTACTAAGCTCGTAGAGGTGTCTCAACACCTAATGCCCTAAAATCAATTCATTTGAAAATCACTAGCTGAAAGCTCGTTACATGGGTTAAAGATGCATAGTGTTTTAAGTTGTGTGTGTGTGTGTAAAGAAGAAGAAAAAAGATAAAAATAATAATCACAACCCAAGGAAGTTAACCTTAAACATTAGAACAAACATTTTGTTTTCTTCCAAAAAAAGCCTCATAATTATATATTGATATATTAAGCACAAAAAAAAGGTTTATTAATATCTTGTTAAGAGAGATTTAGCACATATATAAATTTAATGAAAGTTTATTTATCTAGATAGATTAATGGAAGTTGAATGATGACTACCTTCCTTTGTGGAATTTGTAAAATTGTTTTCTATTTTAAGGCTTTGATTACTAGAGACTAGTAATAAGCTGATTGGGGGGTGTGATTAATACTTTCAAGTTGTTTTTATCAAGGTTTTATATCATCATTTTGCACTTGAAATATCAATAACTCCTTAACTAAAACATGTTTTGTAATAATGTATCTAATAATATAAGATACCTTTAATTTATGGTAAATGTTCATTTTAAATGCAGGTCTATCATATAAATAAAAGGATTGATTGATGAATTTAAGAATTAAAATTGAAAGGACAAAGATATGATCAAACTTAGAAAAGAGATGTCAGTGCAATCCAAACTAGAATATTGTTTGATAATTGGGTCATATCTGGAGCTGTAGATATCAAATTTAAGTTTATTTTATATGGATGGAAAGGCAAGACAGTGGTCTACAACTTTTATATGGAGCTGAAGATCTAAAAATATCATTTTCAAGTCCAAATTAAAGCAACAACAAAGAGGTCTGAATCTGTCTTCCAACTCGAGCACTGTTTAGTGTTTGACCCATATATGGAGTTCTAGAAGTCCAAATGACCTGAATGTTTTATATAAGAAAGCTGAGATAATTTTTTACAACTTTCATGTTTTCAAGTGACTCCAATTTGGACGTTATCAATGATGTTTTGGGCAGACAAGAGAACATAAGGATTGTCACTAAGTCAAGAGTTAGTCATGCACTCATCAATTAGTCATCAAATCAATAGTTCTCAATTTTGGCTTATAAAATGAGGCATTTGCCATGCATTTAGGCATCTTGGTTTCCAAATCAAGATCATGTTCTTGCTTTCTCTCTTTGTATTTTTTATAATGTTTATGCTTTGCTTTCATTAATATCAAGTTTATGCCTTTCATTTCCTTTTATTTACTTAGCTAACTTTTATCTTATTTATATTCTTATTTTATTTATTTATTTTTCTTTCTTTCATTATGTCTAGTTAAGTTTATTATGTCAAGGTGAAAAGGTTACACTAATGGTGTAAGAATAAGTATAATGTAAACTTAATATAGACTTTAATGTTTGATACTAACATATTTTGTATTTGTTATCTTGTTTACTCTTTAGTACTTCTCTTGTTAAATGACTAATCTTGATTTATGTTGTATAACACTTGATACAACAAATGTTTGGCACTTTTATAGTTCATAATGTATGGTATAACCGACACCTGAGCTATGAAAAAAACTTGATTTATTGGTAACATAAATTATAATCATGAATGCTTGACGAGATTTACAAGTATTAGCATTCGATTACGATGACTAATGTAATCATGTTAACAATTTATAATCAGATTGGAACCTCCTTTACATATGGTTTCAAATTAAATAATAAGAGTTTGTATTATACTTCTTTGACATACCATTAGTGAAACCTCTAACCTTGACATTTGTTATTATCATTATTTAATCCTTACATTAATATTTCATCTCAAAGTTCTCATCTTCTTCTTCTTCTTCTCCTTCTTTGTCTTTATTATTATTATTACTACTACTACTACTACTACTACTATTATTGCTACTAATATTATTGTTGTTGTTGTTGTTACTGTTATTGTTGTTTATTGTATAATTAACCTCCCTATGGTTCGACTCTGATCTTGTTAGGTTATTTATTACTTCGACACTGCTGCACTTGAGAAGACATCAATCTTTTAATCATGTCACAAAAGTTATTCAAATTTAACAAATAAATCAAACACAAAATCTTAACCATCTTCTTCATGGATTTCACAATAAGAATAACCAAACAACCTTTACATGTTATGATTATTAACACTTGAATCCAAGGTTTTCTTCCTATGTACTAACATAAAATCATGAATAAATTAAAACATCAAATATGCCACGCATGTATCACTATTCAACAAGGTTCATTTGGTAGGTTTTTTTCCTTAGATAAGATCATACATTGCATTCCATAAATCCTAATGTTTACAACCTAAGTTATGTTGACATGTAACAACTAAAGAATGATTAAAATGGGGTTATTTAATAAAAAAAATGTTAGAAACTCACATGAATAATGTTATGGTTGTTGTTTTTCCTGTGATTATCCTCATAAACCAAGTTATTGATATTGTTTTGAAGTGTTATTGACACCTCTTAAGACTTTTGATGCTTCATGAAGATACCACTACTATCCTAGAACTCCTCAAACTCCAATAATAAACTTAGAAGATCATTGAACAAAGATGTTTGTTATTGCAACTTTTTTATTCTATTTTTTTTGTTTTTACCCACACTAAAATTAATATTACCACAACATGTCATCAAGGTTTATGGTTGTCTCATAATTAGCCAAAAGAGTTTTTGTGGCTATATTGTCATGATTACCAAATATGAAGGTCACTTTTCTTTACTTATTAGCTCTTTTACATATAAAAACTTCTTCTTCTTTTAACTTATCTATTCACTCTATTCTTTCTTTCTTTCTTTTCTCATTTTATATCATTTTTTTCTTTATTTATTTCTTTTCCTTATGCCTCTACTTTCTCTTCTACTGCCTTTTTCTCGTATGTTCTTCTTCTTTCTTGTGTGTAAATATAAGGGCTATTTCTAGGCAGAGATGGGGGGATTAGGGGTCTTGATCAAGCTAGATCAAAACCCTTAAACCTTGGGCGAACATTCGATCCCTTGTTTTAAATTTGTTCTAGTCTTATCCCTGTTACAAGGTTAGCAGTTGGCATAAATGGAGCACTAATCTATTCTTGTGTTTTGCAAGTTTTGGTTGTAGGCTTTCACAATGTGTTTTTGCTGGTTGGGTAGGGAATTTAAAAGCCAAAGACAATCAAGAAATATATGTAATGAAAGGAAGGTATAAGGTCATGAATGGAAGGGGAACATGTCTTTTTATATTGATGGGACCTAAAACGCAAAAGAAAAAAATGGCCAAAAATCTCATCTAAAGCTAGCCAAATTTCTCATGAACCAAACTCATGAGGTTGCAAAAGGATCAAACGATGTGTCATTCCTTGTCTTTATTTCATTAGGGTTCATAATTAAATTAAATGATGATGTTTTAGATCATTCATTTTAGTCCTAGAACTTTAACCTTTTTTTGGTTTTAATAATTGGTTTCATGAATTCTCATCCGACTCCGAATTCGATTTTTACCACTAAAATATTTTTCATTTTATTTACCATTGATCTAACTTGATTTGGTCCCTATATTTTAATGTGTTTTGTAATGTAGTTCTTGGTTTTTTAATTTGTGTAATTTTTATCAAATTAACTCTCAATTTTCTCTTCGATTATATCATTGATTGAATTAATTGGACCTTTTTAATTTTAGTGTCTTTTCATTTTGGTCTTTGGTCCTTTGAATTTTTTATAAAACTATCTTTTTTATTTAATCCTTAATCCTTTAATTTTTTCATTTTGATCAAATTCACTATCAATTTTAATTTTTTTTCTTAAATTAAACCCTTTATTGTCTCTTGAAATTATTCTTAACCTTTCTGTATATGTTATGGCTCAATTCTTGCTTTTAAAAATTTATTATTTCTCTAATTTTATCCCTAATTGTATTTTTTTTCTTTTTTTGTATTTTAATTATTTTTCAACAACTATATTTTTTTAATTTGTCAAATTTTATCTACAAAATATTTTGATGATAATTTTATTTTCTTTTCTTTTTTGTGTAAAGGGATACAAACTAGTTTATGGAAAATATCAAATTGACAATTTGCCTTCCCGTATTCTTCTACAATTTTTTTTTCTTTTTTTCAGAAAGAAGTTGTCATTTTAGAACTAGTCTCCACTTCATATGTTTATTGTGGTCAAATTGGCCTCAGTAAGAAAACTATGGTGCCAACGTAGTCGCCGTACGTAGAAGTCCTGCATTGACTTCATTGTTCTCCATTCTTCTCAATAAAGTACAAGATCCGATTAATAAATAAGGGATTGTTAAGTTTTAAAAAAAATCGCCAAAGAGTATATATTTTATACTTAAACTTGTAAAATTAATAGTTGCAAAAGTTAATAAAAAAATTGACGGGCAATTTGTGAGGATGATCTCAGCAGATAAGTATAATAATGGTGCATCATTTAGGTGCCATGAAATCAAAATTTCTGTTAGTCTAAGCTTAAACTAATGAATATCCGACACATTGTCGTGGATAAGCCTACAAAATATATTTTAATTAATTTAAAATAAATTAAACGAATGAAGTTAAAATGAATCAACATTAATTATTGAAATAATTTAATTTAATTTGATTTCAATCATTGAAGTAAGATTTTCAAACAATTATAAAACATGTGCTCTGACAAAATAGCTAAATATAATTAATTTTTTGGACACTTAAGAGCTACTCATTAGAATTATATCTTATTGGTAATAACAAAAACTTTTAGTTTATAATATAAAGAGGAAAAGGAGCTTAAAAATAGAAAATAAAAAAACAAGTTCTTTATTGAAGAGACTTTTTTTTTAGGTCTACCCTTCTAAAGTTCTGTCATACTACATTACACACAGCCTTTATTTACACTACTTTAAAGGCTTTTGTTTATATCACTCATTATGTTAGAAAGCACAAAAGCATATTTAATAATACACCTTTACATGATTTATGATACAAATAACAAGCTACAACTTATCTTGATTGTGAATACTAACATCAATCAATAATAGGTTCATGATTTAGAGAGAGATTTTGATTTAACAAGTTATCTTGATTGTGAATAGTTTAGACTTGTAAGGCCAGTACATAGTCATCTTCTACAATCATTTCCATCTCATGCGATTTCTGAAGCTAATCTTGTTTTAATAGATAAACCTTTATGGCTATGATAAGACAAGACTAGTATCATAGCATCAGAATGAATATGTGTATAGCTTTAAGGAATCCATTGGCTTGGAAATTCAGATGGAATTTCAAAAGTAACAAATTGTTCATGAGAAGTAGCAGGAATTTTATATTGGTTAAAAGAGAAAGCCTGAACATATTCTTTTACCACCCAAGAGGGTTGTTTGATAAGAGTTTTCATATTGTAGATAACAGAAGTTTTTTGGCAAAAGCATAATAAGGGTTAACATTCAGAGATTTTTTATATATCATCTAAAAGGCTAACCTTATAAAGATAATCAAGTTTAGTAGATATAAACTAGAAAATAGAAGGGGAAGAAGGAAGATGAAAAGAGGAAAAATAAGTTAGAAGAGAAGAAGAAGGAGGTGAAGATGGAGAAGAAAAGGTCATGGTCACCCACAAACTAAAAGGGCTCTAATACCACAATTATAAGACATATACTCTGACATAATGGCTTACAACGGCTAACTTTCTAGGCACTTAACAACTACTCACTGGAGTCATGTTCTATCTAATGATAACAAAAGCTTCAAGTTTAATATTCCAACTTTCTTCTCAACTTATATAATAGGTGTTAGGCCAATAACTTCCAAGTCAGTTCACTTAAGGTACGAAGTGTTAAAACACCTCTTCAGGCTTAATTACTTAGGTTAGAGAGGTTACAAAACCAAACTTATCTATGGTTTTTATTATCATCAGATTTTTTTGTTTTTTTCTTGTAAATTATATACTATCTATTTTTCTTAATTGTTACCTTAACGAAAAAACATAATTAATATAATAATTTAATATGCAACTCACAATCATATATTAAAGTGTGTGTGTGAGAGAGAGAGAGAGAGAGAGAAAATAAAGGTTTAAGAATAGTTGTTAAATGAGTATATAAGCAAAATCAACTGATAATAATATGAAAGTTTGTAAACTTGAATATTTCAATAAGTATTTTGATAAACCTTGTTAAGAATGTTTGCTAAAATGTGTCTCAAAAGTCACTTTAATAAAAAAAAAAAAACTCATTTACTCTGTCATCCTATTAACAATAGTTTTGCAAATGATTTATGAAATAGAAAACACATTTAGTTAATATATATATATATATCAATTGTCACCTTATCCCCTCAATCAAAACAAAACATTGTCCTTAATATCCTAAGGTAGAAAAATAGAGTACAGAAGACATTACCTAAAATACCAAATACTAACAATCTTGAAACACACTTAAACAAATATAAAAAATAATAAAACAAAAATAATATGTTATTAATAAAACAAAAAGGCATAAGGTTTCACAAATAAAGAGTCAAATCCAATATAAACTTTTTAAGGCTTTTCTTAGTTAACCAATTTATACGACTCATGGGGGAATCAATTACATAAAGTTGACACCATAGAAAGTTGAAATACTAACTAAAAGCTTTTGTTATCGTCAGATAGGACATGACTCTAGTGAGTAGCTGTTAAGTGCCCAGAAAATTGGCCTGTTAAACCACTTTATCAAAGTATATGTTTTACAATTGTGGTATTAGAGCTCTTTTGGTTTGTGGGTGACTATGACCTCTTCTTCTTTATTTTAACCTCTTCCTCCTTCTCTTCTGACTTTTTCTTTCTCTTTTCATCTTTTTCTTTCCCCTTCTATTCACCAGTCTACATCTACTAAACTTGATTATCTCTATGAGGTTAGCCTCTTAGATGATACACCAAAAATCTTTAAAACAAATCTTTATATTGTCAACCTTATCATGTTTTTACGAAAACATCTTTTTTTGTTATCCGTAGTATTAAAACTCTCATCAAACAACCCTCTAAAATGATAAAAAAAAAATATATATATATGTTTAGGCTTCCTCTTTTGACCAACATAAAATTCCTGCTACTTTGACGAATAATTTGTTACTCTTAAAATTCCATCTGAATTTCCAAGTTAATGTATTTCTCAAGGCTATACACATTCATTTTAGTATTATTAGACTAACCTTGTCTTATCATGGCTATAAAGGTTTACCTGTTGCAACAAGATTAGCTCTTCTAGATATTAGATATCTAAAGTATCAACATGCATGTATTGAATCTTTTCAAACCACGTTCAATTGTGGTACAATAGTTATTACTTTCTATCCCAACTTTAATATGGCTTTGGATGACCCTCAACTCCATTATTTTATGAAAGTCTAACTGTAAATCACTGGTGCTGACCAAGTTTTAGACACTTACCAAGCCACTCTTCATTATCAAATAGCTTATATGGTCCACAAGCATGCCTTTGATTTAGTACTTCATGTTACCAATAATACTTTGCTTATTATTGTTGATACCAATCAAAGAGTCACTTGTACTCATGTTGCACTACAAATCTTGAAAAAGGACTTACAAAGATTACTCCCCTCTTCTTGGATTACCAATTATGAAAAGCTCTGTCCCTATATAATCCATAGAACCTGAGTTTGTTAAAAAAAGCTGACAGTACTGTCAAAATTATCTTAAAGAAAGGAGAATCTTCCACTTCTCAACCAGGAATCTTTTCCTTCTCCATCTTGATGTTGCAACCAGCTCAAGATCCTCTCCTAATACTTATAGTTTTTAGACATTTGTAATTGTGATAGTTACTATAATCTAGATATAGAAGATGACTCCTTCAAGCAAAAAAGGAAACCTTCTGGTAAGAAATTGAAAGATAGATATAATCAAGGAGACAGAAGAGTTGATATGCAGGGACAACCTTTGAAAAATTTGACTATCTTGTCAAATATACTTCTCCCTCTTGGACACATCCAAAACAAGTCCCTACAATCTCTATGTATTAACCTGCAAGACCTTATAATGATGATTTTCTTGCTTTACAAAAACAAGTCAAAGATAAGGTTTGCACTCTTTCACAAATTCACAACCTTAAAGGTGTAGAAGCTGATGGCCGCCCTAAATAAGTCACCCAAGTCGAAGCAGTTCTTAACTAACAAAGTCAAAATGCTATCACCCAAAATTATGATTTTCATATAATTGAATTATGGTTGACTTGGTTCAAACTAATCTGAAGAAAATGACAATCTCAATTGATTCTCGAAATCTTCATCTTAAAAAATTGTGTGCTGAGATTCAACAAAGAATCTCTACCATCTATGAGTATTTATTCATTTAAGCTTCTAATGGCAGACATATAGTGTAACAGACTTGACTAAATGACTTGATCAATGTTAAAAGATCCTAACATATTCTTTTAGTTTAAGGGTAATTTTTTTTAATCAACCAAAAATTTAGCAAAGTTTTGTTTGCATTTAGGATATCAACTACAACCAATTTGCTTAATAAACTCATCATCATAAGATCCTATAAATTTAGACCTTATATCAATTATCATAATTCAACACCTCAAACAATCTATACAATGTGTGTGTAACCTACAAGTAAGTTCAATATATACATAGCTCACATGTCATATCATAAAATTTAAAAGAAAAAAGAATACTAACATGTAAAAAAAGCTTTACAACATAATAATTGTTCTTAAACATTTCAAAAGTGCTAATTACAAGATAACTAATGTACTATATGCTAAACTGAATTTTTATAAATACATCAAGGTTTACACAAAAACATACCATATATACATATACCCTTCAAGTAAATTCAATATAAACATAGCCTATATATCATATCATAAAATATAAAAGAAAATAGAATATTAACATGCAAAGAAAGCATTACAACATAATAAGTGTTCTAAAACATTTCAAAAGGGTTAATTACAAGATAACTAAGGTACTACATGTTTAACTGAACTTTTATAAATACATCAAGGTTTACATAAAACCATACTATATAAACACATTAATTTCCTTCTATTTAAGTTAAATATTTATATATGTTTGATAAAGTAGAGTCCTAAACTAATGATCTTTTTGGATATTTGATGGACCTATTACATAAATAAACATACCATTATATTGTTAAAAGAAATATATATATATATATATACAACTCATATAATATATATGAATGAAGTATTAATTTTCTATCAGATCCATGAGAATTATAGCAGACAATTTATATTTTACTTATAAATCTTTTAAACCCAATCAACACTTATTTACATATTCTTAATTAGAATACTCTTATTTACTTGCATGAACTGAGTGACCTTGCAAAATCTAATCTTGCGATTCCTTTCTTGGTGATCTTATCACAGATACCATTAGCCGAAGTTAATTTCTTAAACATGCTAGACTTTATTTACATTGAACATGATATTTATTATAATTGCATTTATCAGTAAAATTTTAAATTATATAAGTACAATTAGGAAAAAAAATCACTCACCTAATATGTTTGTCTCGTGACCTCCCCTAACAAAAGATCCATTCTTGATCGCTCCTCCTGAATCACAAGAAAGTTCTTGGTTATAATTCCTTTAAGCAAATATTATAGAGAATCCATGTTCATTCATTACTCATGTGTTACTTTCTATACATATTCATTTCCTTATAGTAACAAACATACATATATTAGGTATATTTTCAAAGTTAGTATCTCAATATGCAAGTGTTCATATGACTCAATTCTTTTATATTCTTACATATAATATTCACATAAAAGTCTATTATTACTGACTAACTTTGAACTATTACTGTGTAACGGTTCTTGTTTGAACTATTATTGTCCAATTATTGTTGTTTGAATTGTTACTGTCCAATTGTTGTTATCTAGACATTGAATTGTTGCTGTCAACTGTTGTTGTCTAGACATTGAATTGTTACTGTCCAACCATTAATGTCTGAGCACTCATCAGATATTTTAAATATATCTAAAGTTCTAGAACTTCATTTTAAATGAGATTCATCTTGTTGAAAGTCTAAGACACGAGATTACAAGTTCTCTGAAAGAATGAGAACCCATTTCTACCTTCAAGATAGTCAAAATTGCTTATCAACCTATCAGTCCTAATGCCCTATAGAATCAATTATAACGTAGTCTAGGTTGGTAACCTATAACTGGAGTTCTACATCTCTAAATTTAGCAAAACTAGTTTTCTTGGTTAGCGAACATCCAAATCTACAATTTAGATGAAGAAACCCGATCTTAATTCTCTCATCCTTCTACCCGAAATCTTATCAAAAGTCAAGAGACAAATTTGTCCAGATTCATCTCCCCCTTCCCTCCATACAATACTTTCATAACCTACATACCACACATGAATTAAGTTAATTTTAATTATAAATATTTTTCCTTCAATTCATATCTAAGAACCCTAACCTATAATTCAATATTAAGGCATCAATTCATTATTGAATTTGAAATGAATTTTTTAAATCATGTTTAGAATACTTTACCTGGTATGAATTAAGATTTTGATATTTAACCAATTGAAGATTTTCAACTCCCTTTTTCCCTTTCTTCTTGTTTAATTTCTTGATAATCCCTTGCTTACAAGTATTTTTCTCATCTATAAACCCTTAATCTTGGATAAGTTCTTAAAATTTTAATGTTTCTCTCTTGATTTTGCAAGAATGAGTATCAAACTCCTTATTTTCTCTCCTTATGACTCCTGCATATATTTTTTTTAGTGAGGAAAGAGTATTTAAACTCTATATTTTCTTTTATTTGCATTTAGACCCCATCTCCTTTAAATTTCTAAATTCATGTCTTTTATTGAACCCTACGTGTGAATTTCTTCACTTTTATTTCTTATGTAGTTAGTTTTTAATTTAAGAAACCTTTATTTATTTTTATACTCATTTTTATTTTTTTTCCAAGATTTACATCTAGACCCTCAAAAGGAAGATGAGATTAAGTCTCTCAAAACCCAACTCAAGTGTCTTCAGACTGAATTAACAAAATCCAAATCTAAGCATGTATCATTTCCTGAACCTCCATAGTCTGGGATGACCTTCTATTATGTAGTCCTATATTAGGATAAACATTCCCCTTCCTACTAACCAAAACCTTCACATACCACATCTCAACTATTTGGACACTTAGACACTAAAAAACTTTTCAAACCTCTCTCTAAAAAAGATAAAAGGAAAACCCTAATACTAACCATTTTCAAAAAACCTAGATTACCAGCCCTTGTCATCTCTTCATCTTCTGATTCTTTTGAATCTAAAAACAATAAACCTGATGATCCCTTTTAAAACTCTCAAGACCCTTATCAACTTATGATCTAATCAAACCAACCTTCCAACCCTATCCAATCTTTTCTTACTATATATTCCTTTCAGACTATTCATAAAATCCTTACTCATTAACTTCTTGACCATACATCTGGAAAAAAAAACTCTTAATGATGAAACTCTTATACCTTATAAAGAATGTTTCACTAAGAACGATTCTTCTAACACATGTTTTATGTCACCATTACTGATGGCTAATCCTCCTCCAGCACAAACTCATAAGGTTGAAGAAGATATCAAACAATGTGTCATTCCTTTTCTTTATTTCATTAGAGTTTATAATTAAATTAAAAGGTGTTGTTTTAGACCATTCATTTTGGTCCTAAAACTTCAGCCCCTTTCTGGTTTTAATAATTGGTTTCACAAATTCTCAATTCAGCTCTAAATTTTACCACTGAAACTTTTTTCAATTTATTTACCATTGATCTTACTTGATTTGGTCCTTATATTTTAATGTGTTTTGTAATGTAGTTCTTAGCTTTCTAATTTGTGCAATTTTTGTCAAATTGACTCCCAATCTTAATTTTCTCTTTAGTTATATCCTTGATTGAATTAATTGGATCCTTTTAATTTTAGTGCCTTTTAATTTTAGTGCCTTTTTCATTTTGGTCTTTGCTCCTTCAATTTTTTTATCAAACTAAATCTATATTTTTATTTTTTTTAATTAAGACCTTGATCAAATGAATAAGGCCCCTAAATTTGAACCTCTTTTCTATTTTAATCCTTAATCCTTTAATTTTTTTATTTTGATCAAATTCACTATTAATTTTATTTTTTTTTCTTAAATTAAACCCTTTATTGTCTCCTGAAATTATTCTTGACCTTTTTGTACATCTTATGGCTCAATTCTTGCTTTTAAAAATTTATTATTTTTCTAATTTTATCCCTAATTGTTTTTCTTTATTTTTTTAATTTTCTATTTTTTGTATTTTAATTAGTTTTCAACAATTATCTTTTTTTAATTTGTCAAATTTTATCTGCAAAATATTTTGATCATAATTTTCTTTTCTTTTCTTTTTTGTAAAGGGATAAGAACTGGTTTATGAAAAATATCTTAGTGAAACTGAATTGATAATTTTCCTTTACATAAACTTCTACAATCTTATATTTATTTAAATATTATTTATTTATTTTGAGAATTGTAGACTTAGTCTCTACTTTATGTGTTTATTGTGTTCAAATTGGTATCAACAAGAAAGTTATGGGGACCACCGCAGCCGCCGTACGTAGAGGTCCTGCGTTGACTTCATTGTTGTTTATATTTTTCACAATAAAGTACAAGATCTGATTAATAATTAATGGATTGTCGAGGTTTTTTTTTTTAATTCGCCAAAGAGCATATATTTTATACTTAAATTTGTAAAATTGCTGGTTGCAAAAGTTAATAAAACAGAAATGACGGGCAATTAGTGAGGATGATCTTAGCAGACAAGTATAATAATGGTGTGTCATTTATGCGTCATGCAATCAAAATTTCTTTTAGTCTAAGCTTAAACTAATAGATAGCCGGCATATCATGCCGTGGATAAGCCTATAAAATATATTTAAAATAATTTAAAATAAATTAAGTGAATGAAGTCAAAATGAATCAACATTAATTATGAAAATACTTTAATTCAATATGATTTCAATTGTTGAAGCACGATTGTGGGCAAAGCAATCTATCCGAAGCCTCGATGAACGATTAAGGAGAAATCACCATGGGAGCTTGAGGAAAAACTATAGGTAGCTAGGGAGTAGACAAAGGACCAGGGCTCAGGGAGGAGGGCTTGATATGGAATGATTAAGTGATCTTATTTAAAAATATTTTAAAAGTTGTTTTTTAAAATATTTTTTTTATTTCTTTCAATTATTTTTATAACAATATATTAAAATAATCTAAAAAAATTAAATTTTACCTATCTTCTATCTAGAACACAATATCAAACAGAAACAAATTAAATAAGAAAATGGGTTTACCCTACTACAATATCAAACTCGTTTGGTTATTATCTGCTTTGTGGTTTTGAGGAAGGACAGGCAAAAAATTAAGGGAAAACCTATATCTATTACTTTTAGAGATTGCCATAATATTGAAATGCCTAATTTTTCGACAGCATTGTAATACCTCATTCATTTGCTATGGTCTTATCAATATATTGCACTGTCCATTGACAATGGATCTGTAACCTATTATCATTGACAATTTAGATTGTTGGTGGCAACTATTAATGTCAAAAGAAGTTACACCAACCACTGAGAAAGAATGGCCATTATTGGTGACAAAGCAGTAAGATCATTACCTCCGAGTTGCGTTTTGCGATAGGTAACAGATGCAGGGATGCCCTATTAGGTTACTGTTTGTCTGGTCTTTTAGTGATCATAAGGATACACTATAGCATTTTCTACTGCTACGCTCCGTGATAGATCCATTTTTTGAATATAAAAAAAATATTGAGTTATTGTTAATATTTTTTCTAATATAAAACATATTTTAAATCCTGTGAGGATTATTTCAATATTACTTAGATACTTTGATGACTTTTATGAGAACCCAATAACCAATAAAAAATATAATTTAATTTAAAATAATATTTTTTATGATTTTATAGAAAAAAATCAAAAAAAAATTATAAAATCTAATTTCTGATAAATTAAATGTTGAATGATAAAATTAAAAAAATTAAAAAATAAATTGAAATAAATTATCAATATCAACTTCTAATTAACTCAATGTTAAAAAATAAAAATTAAAAAAATAATTAAAAAACAACATAAAAAACAACTTGAGTCAACTCAGGTTAATCTATCATCTGTGATCTGAGTTTTGAAACAGGGATAATCTAATCTCATAAAAAATAAATAAATAAATTATAAAATATAATTTTTAAACAACATAATATTAAAAAAATTAAAAAAAAATAAATCGATCAAGTTAACCTATCAAATTTACAATATAAATTATAAAATTAAAATAACATCATAAAAATAAATTATAAAATTATAAATTTTTATCCTCCAATTAAAAAAATTAAATTCAAAATAAAAATAAATTTAAAAAACAAAAACCCAAGAAAAAAAAAAGACAAATCACTATTCGTGAAAGGCTTCTGTAGG